>JAJPUD010007059.1:89487-113972 GCA_023553655.1 Myrmecobius fasciatus
TCTCTATTTGGAGGTCAAATTTTTTGTTCAGATCTGGTCTTTTCATTAGAAATAGGTGAAATTCTCCTGTATCATTGAATGACCATCTTCTTCCCTGGAAGATGATGCTCATTCTAGCTGGATAACTTATTCTTGGCTGTAATCCAAGTTCTTTTGCCTTTCGGAATATCTGGTTCCAGGCCCTTCGATCCTTTAAAGTGGAAGCTGACAGATCCTGTGTAATTCTAATGACAGTTCCTCGGTATTTGAACTGTTTCTTTCTAGCTGCTTGCAATATCTTTTCCTTGGTGCGATAGTCCTGAAATTTGGCCACGATATTCCTTGGGGTTTTAATTTTGGGGTCTCTTTCTGGAGGTGATCGGTGAATTCTTTCAATGCCAATTTTGCCTTCTGATTCTAAAACATCAGGGCAATTCTCTTTCATGATTTCCTGGAAGATAGCATCCAGGTTCTTTTTTTCATCGTGGCTTTCAGGGAGTCCGATAATCCTTAAATTGTCTCTCCTGGATCTGTTTTCCAAGTCAGTTGTTTTTCCTAGGAGATATTTCATATTTTCTTCTATTTTTTCATTTTTTTGTTTTTGTTTAACTGATTCTTGAAGTCTTATTGAGTCATTTACTTCTATTTGTTCAATTTTAATTTTTAAAGTATTATTTCCTTCAGTTATCTTTTTTAGCTCCTTTTGTAGCTGGCCAATTGAATTTCTTGATTCAATGCATTCTTTTTCCATTTTGCCAGTTTTATTTTTCAGTGAATTGTTGTCTTTTTCCAATTCATCAATTTTGTTTTCCAGTGAATTGTTGTCTTTTCCAATTCACCAATTTTGTTTTTCAGTTCACCATTTTTATTTTCCAGTGAATTGGTGATTTTTTCCAATTCACCAATTTTGTTTTTCAGTGAACTGTTTTCTTTTTCCAATTCACCAGTCCTTTTTTCCAGTTTTTGATATTTCTGTTGTCCTAATCTCAATTTATTTCCCCATTCTTCTTCTAGCTCTCTTTTGAGATTCTTAATGCAATCATCCAGGTAAGCCTTCTGAAAGGGAGACCAACTTAAGTCTGCCTTTGTGGCTTCATCTGGGATTGTTTTCATAATGTCAGGATCTGGGGACTGTTCTATTTTTTCTCTGTAAAAACTTTCTATGGTGAGAGCTCTCTTCTGCTTCTTGCTCATGATTTAAAGTTGGGATATTGGTCCAAAGCAGAGAAAACTGCAACAATTTGTATTTGCCCTGGGGCAGTTTGCCGAGTTGACTTCTGGTCTGAGGCTGGTCGGGCTAGATTCGCATTAGGACCACATTTTCAGCTGCCCTCCATCCACCCTTTACCAAAGGCAGATCTGCCAATGCACCTGCCCGCAAGCAGAGCAAAGTGCCCCAGGCGTCTCCCAGAGGCTTTCTGGGTGCCTCAAATCCGCCCCTCTATCGCAGCCCTGACTTTACCCCCAGCTGGAGTCTGATCGCGACCAGCCGCCGATTTCCCCTGAGGCTAACCTTCTCCGGAGTTCTTTCAAGGTAGATTTTTGATAGAAGTGCGTTGTAGTCCAAATGTTTGGCGGAGTCCTCACTTAAAAACCAATATGAAGGCTTACTTTGTCTGGGTTTGACGGAAGGTCCCAGGAGTTCACAGAGAAAGCTGTCTGCTGTTCGCCATCTTGGCTCCGCTCCCAGAAGATGAATTTAATGATAGAAGGAAGATCTCACACAAATGGCTCCAAGAGACTTCCTCTATCCCCAGAGAATCGTTCTGATAACTGCCACAGCATCTAAAATCCTTTTCTTTATGACTCTTTAAATTAAGGTTAAAATAATACAAATGTACTCTTTAACCTGAGTATATCTTTGACTTCAAATTTACAAATACGAGATTAGAAAAAGATATGGTATTCTTCTCAATTCCTGAAAAAAAAAGAATACATTTTTAAATGAAAGACTTTTTTTTTCCCTTTCCTTAGTTTCCCAAAATATATTAGCATCCATGTCTGTTAAAGTTGGAAAAAGCAAACATCAAATCATAGATTTTCTCTTTAGAAACATTATACTATAACTATAACAGGACATTAAATTATTCAGTTATGTTTCCAAAATTTTTGTCAGTTCTATGACTTATCATCTTCTATGGACAAGAGACAGAAATAGAAGGAGAGTGAGTCAGGGGAAGGAGTAAGGAAAAGGGAGAGAAAAAAAAGAAAAGGAAAGAGAAGGAAGGGAAGAAAGGGAAAAGAAAGGGTAGACAACGGAACGGAGAAAGGAGATTTGCTTCCAGTTTTACATATGTAACTCTATGATCTCATACTTAGAAATCTGGAAGAAGAAATTGTTACTATAGCCAGAGGTCCAGTGCTTCTCTGATATTATGAGATTCTGGTGCTGTTTCACTTTGCTGAAGAGAATTTCTTCCCCTGTAATTTGTAAAATATTTGAACATTTATTTATGTGAAATTTATTATGCACCTTTTTCTGCATCAAATTGTTATGAGAAACCAAAAATTCTTCATGGTATGAAGAAAATAAGCCATGAATACTAATACATATAGTACATAATAAAGTATGATAGGTACTTTAGAAAATAAGGTGCTATGCAAAGTCAAGGAATACATTTCAATGGAGAAATCAGAGAAGGTATCTTTGAACAATGAAAGGAAAAAAAAGATTAATTTACAATGTTATTCTAGACAGAGAAGTGCCAACAAAATTGGCATCATAGAGTTCCATATTTATCTCATGTTAAATTTGCAAGTCAAACAAGGTTTTCTTTATTTCCTGACTACTGATGCTGAAAATCCCACCTGGGAGCAGAAAATCCATCTGTGATCTTTCCATCTCCTCTATCACGACTTTTATTAAAAAAAAAGTTTCAATGATGGGAATTCCACCAATTCACTTTGCCAATGATTTCTAGGGCAAAATAGAAGTAGAAGTAGCCAAGTCTTAGACTTCCTGACTCCTGAGAGATGATAACAAGTATATAAAAATTTTCCTTTGTCAGGAATTGGAATTGATGACATTCAAAAATGTACAAGATGTCCAACTATATAAGAAGTAGGCAGCAACATGCACCAGGCAAGTCAAACCACCACTACCATCTTGACTACTCTGCCCCCCTCTATTCCTGGATGTGACAGCCTAAGACTGTGAATGTGGATAAACCCATTATATAATATCATTTAAAATATACACTAACATCTGTTTTGCAGCTGTGTCCTAAGGAATGGAATCTTTCCATTTGACTTGTACCATACATTAATACATACATTTTATAAGCATATCTGATGTTGACATAGGAAGACCTTCTTTGAAATAGTAGCACTATTTTCAATGAATTTCAATGAAATGCTTTTTTTGAAATCCCCTTTGTTTTTAAGCTGACAATCAACAGCATTGATGGCATATGGTTTATTTCCTTCTTGTTTTCTTACTAAGAATTCAAAGCTAATTTTATAACACAGAAAAACAAAATAAATAAATAAAACAAAAACAAAAAACCCTAAAACTAAAACATAGATCCCCATCTTTAAACATTATTAAAAGTAAGAACTGAACTCAAAACCTTCATGGAGGTCCTTTGGAGACATCAGGACTTTATTTCCTAGCAATGTGTGAGCAGGTTGACTCCACAGTCTAAGATTTCCAGCAGAGATCTAAGAAGTAAAGGCTTTGAATTGAGAATGTGCTCTCTCAATGGCATTCAGAGGTGAAGCTACTCACAGCGGCTCAATGACCCTGGTAACGAATTCCTCTGCAGCGAACCTTTCAAAAGGAAAACTGTGATTAAATTGATGGAATTGCAATTGAGTAGTTTGATTAAAGTGGAAGGGTGAAAAAGAAGAAAAAAAATTCCTCCCTTTAAAAAGAGACAAATTCTCTAACACTAATTGAAGTGAGCCCTAACTCCCCATGCAGGTCACTTTATGCCTCTGTGTCTCAGTTTATTCATGTGGAATATAATGACAATCAACTTTCTTTTTCCAAGTAAATGGTAGGAGTGGAGGGGATGTATATCTGAGAAACCTGCCAATCCATATCTTGATGAAGTATAATAATGGCATGCAAATGAGCAATGAATTAAAATATATATTGGACATATGGGATAGGCAAAAAAGTCATCCAAGCTCATATTAAGACATACCAGATAATACTCCCAAGTGTTGCATTGGTAGATATAAAATAGTAGAACCCTAAGGAAGGCATTCAATGTGTTGGATGGGTCTCCTGTGTTGAATATATGAAAAAATATGGAAAAGAATTACGTAGAGGGAGAGAATATGGAAGGGCTGCCCTCTGAATATATTGAATGAGAATCTCCAAGCACAAGTTCATCAATATACTAAAGTTCTGATGTATTTCTCAAAGAACAAAACCAGTGTCCTTTCTTTATAGATTCAAGCCCCTCCTTCCTCAAAGCTTAGTGCTCCTGCCTTTTTAGCTTACACCTTTCTTCCCTGTCACTTTAACCTTTAAAAAGAAACAAAACCAACTTCCTGATCTCATATCTAATCTCTCCTTCATATAACTAATCTTTAACATCCTAAATTTAACATCCTAAAAAAGCTCTACTAAATGTAGTAGTTGGTTACATAATGCTTATGAAATCAAATCCATATTTCATACTGACTCAGACCTCCACAATCCAATATTTCTATATTTCCTCTTACTCCAAAAGAATTCTATGACATCTTTATTTTTCAAGGATTAAGTACTCTTTATCTTGCCTAGACCAGGAGTGTAGTGACCACTCACAAACCAATTCAATCCCATCACTATACAGTATTGAACCTTTGATCTAGCTCTTTTTTGCCCTTGCTCGGTTCATCCTTCCTTATATTAGTGAGCCATCCCCACATCTGATTCCTGCTTTACCATATCGGTGCCAGACAACCAATTGAATTATGCAGTTGTGTCTCAGAACTCTGGAGCTCAAGAGATTCAACTATATTAGCCTTCTAGCAGCACTTACTACAATTCTTGAGTATCATACAAAGGTCAGACATCATGAAAAGAAGTGTAGACATTACAGCTTTGATTTACAACATACCTGGAATAAAATATTTAAAGTTAAAAGATATGAGAATAATACAGGAGATATTTTTAAAAATTTGCTGACATTTTTCTAGCTGTCTTTTCTACAAATGTACAAATTATACACAATAAGCTCCAAATGGATATATAAGTAAATATAAAAAATTGCATCATAAAGAAATGAATAAAAGGAAAATTCATAAACAAAGGAGATAATCACAGATAAAACAGAAAATTTCCATTTCATGAAATAAAAAGCTTCTGCATAAAAAGTCAATTGAATTAAAAATAGAATGGAAAAAATTAACTTGGAAAATATTTGCAGGAAATTTCTTGGATGTAGATCTGATGTTAAAGATGCAAAAAGTACTGAATCAGGCATATAGAAAAACAAGAGTCATTGAATGCATCACTGTTGAAGAGCTTGCCCATGATACAAACCAGGTTCTCATTTTAAGATACTTATCTATGTGCTTGTATCAGCACTATGTTGTAAACAGCAGATGATGTGGAAGGCATGCTACTTGAAACTGGACATCAAGCATTATAATTTTTACAAAATCATTTCATTTATAAGCCCAATATCCTAATATCAGAATATGCCTTTCTTTCTAGATCTTAGAGGCCCTTTTTTGCCTCATATATTTTCTTCCAAGATCACAGCTCTACTTCTTTTCTCACTTGTAAAATGAGTTGCTTTGATTTCAGCTTAGGATTCTCTTAACACCATTCTAGTGGTAGTTTTTTTTTTTTTTTTTTAGTTTATGCTACTCATCCATTCAGCACCTACAGTTAAAACAATAACCTTCCTTATTTAACAAAAATTACTAAGAAAACTGACTATACATTTGGCAGAAAATATTTAGATCAGTACTTGTTTGCCCAATAAGTTCTGAACAGATTCTCAGCCTACTATTTAAAAAATAATAATAATACATAATGGGGTATGATCAGGAGAATGAAAGGAAGTGCCTTCACTATTATAAAGCAGTGTTCTAAACCAAAGACTAGAGATATTCATAAAAAATATGTCTTGAATTACATAAAATTAAAATACAATTTGTACAGACAAAACCAAGACAAATTAGATTGAGGAAAATAGTTTAATCAAATAAGAGAATAAAATCCACTGATTTTACATTTCAAATCTATTGATTTAAAATTTAAAAATAAAATAAATTGATACAAAAATAAGAACCATTTCCTTGTTAAATATTCAAAAGTTAAGAACTAATGATCTTGAGAATTTAAAAAAGAAGTTATCGAACAAAATATTATAGGAAACCACTACGACAAATGAGCATTCTTTTTAGCAATACTAGTTTTAAACTTATATTGAATTGGCAAAAATAAAAAAAAAATAAACAACCCACGAATCAGTAATGCTGAATGAAGCATAGAAGACAGGAACTCTGAATACATATTGGTGATGTGACTTTTTACTGGTGCAATCATTACAGCAATTTGGTACTTTTAAAGAAAAATCATTAAACCCTTTGACCCAGCTTTCTCTCTCTACTATAAAATATACAACAAAATGAGGCCAAACAAGGATTTGAGGTGAAAGATAGAGAGCCTCATGTTACTAAGAGCAGTTTTTATGGAACAAAACACATTTGAGTTATTCAGAGAAACCAAGGAAGATTTGTATGAACTTTTGTAAAGTGAAGAAAGAAGAATCAAGAGACATGTTTCATGGAAAAAAATACTAAAAAAATAAAAATTCAGGTTGAGGTAAATAACTAATATTAATCAGAATTGATGAAACACTTTTTCTCTTAGCAGAAGGTTAATGGGCTTTGGGTGTAGAATAGTGTGTCAGCAGTGTGTTAGTTTTACTTGTTAAACTATTTTTGTTGCAAAGGGAGTATGGGGACAAAGATAAACATGTAAATTTTTTAAAGCAATAAATGAAAAAAAGAGGCATTCCCCAAATGATAAATGGTCAAAAAATATACAGGTACTTTTCAAAGAAAGAAATCCAAGCTATCAACAACAACCATATGAAATGGTCCAAATCACTGAAAGAGTAATGCAATTCAAAATAATTATGATATCCTACCTTACATCTATCAATTTGAAAAAATATAATAAAAAATAAGAGTACAATTATGGAAAGGGCAGTATAGGAGAACATGTACACTAAATCAATATTGGTGAAACCAAGGTGATTCAGCAATTTAAAAAACTGTATTTCCCCAAAGTCACTATACTTTCTGTTGGACAAAGAGGTGCTACTATTTGCTATATACAATGAGGATATTAAAAAAGAGAGGAAAGTATGAAAGGAAAAATGGACAACTTTGATTACAGTAAATTAAAAAGTTGTTGCACAAACAAAACCAACAGAAGCAAGATTAAAAAGGAAGTACAAAGCTGGGGGAAATTTTACAATGTTTCTGATAAAGATCTCATTTCCAAAATACATAAAAAATTAAAATATATAAAAAACAAATTTATAAGAATACAAATCATTCCCCAATTCATAAATGGTCAAAAGATATGAACTGACAATTTCCAAATGACAAAATATGTCATTGATAATCATATGAACAGATGCTCTAAATCACTAGAGAAATGCATATTAAAACAACTCTGAGGAAGCACCTCACACCTCTTGGATTGGCCAACATGACAGGAAAAAGATAAATGTAGGGGCCCGTAGGTGGTGTAGTGAATAGAACTCCAGCCCTGAAGCCAGGAGAACCTGAGTTCAAATCCTGCCTCAGACTCTTAACACTTCCTAGCTGTGTGACCCTGGGCAATTCACTTAACCCCAATTACCTCAGGGGAAAAAAAGATAATTATAAATTTCAAAGAAGCTGTGAAATGATCCAACATCCTGGACCTTGGAACTATGTCCAAAGGGCTATAAAACTGTGCATATCCTTTGACCTAACAGTGTTATTACTGGGTCTCTATCCCAAATTAAATCATAAAGGAGGGAAAAGGACCCACATGTGTAGAAATCCTTATAGGAACTGTTTTTGTGGTAACAAAGAATTGGAAAATGAGTAAATACCCATCAACTGAGGAACACTTAACTGAATAAGTAGTGTTATATGAAGGTAATGGAATATTATTGTTCTATAAAAATAATGACCAAACTGATTTTAGAAAAGTCTGGAAAGCTTTAAACAAACTGATGCTAAGCAAAACAAGAAGAACCAGGAGTACAACATATAGAATAACAGAAAGAATGTGAGATGATCAACTATAAAAGACTTGGTTCTTCTCGGTAGTTCAGTGATACAAGGCAATCCCAAAAGATTTTGGATAGAAAATGCCATCTGCATCCAAAAAAAGAACTATGGAAACTGAATGTAAATCAATACATGCTATGTTTAATTCTTTTTTTCTGTTTTTTTTTTATCTTCCATGTTTTTTCCCCTTTTGTTCTGATTTTTTTTCTCTCCCAACATGTGAATTAAAAATGAATTTTAAAAAATAAAGAAAAAGGGGAAGGACCTATATATACAAGAATGTTTATAACAGATTATTTTTTGTTGTTGAAGCAAAGAATAAAAGAGTAAAAGGTATCCATTCATTGAGCAATAACTGATTAAATTGTAATACAGATGGATACAAAATTATTGTACCATAAGAAATGACATATGGTGTGAAGTCAGAGGAACCCAGGAAAATATATAAACTAATGTAGAGTGAAAAGAATGCAAGTAAGAAACAAAGTAAGATAAGAAAGAAAAAATAACTTTTAAGAAGTAAAATTTCTATTGAACACTGTGACCAATGACTTGAGGACCAATGAAGAGCAAGATATTTATTTCCTGACAGAGACATGGGGAATTGAGAGGTAGTATGATACATACATTTTTCAAAAATATATAAATTTATTTTGTTTATTCTATATTGCAAGGGAGATGCATTTCTTAATGTAATTGGACTGGTAATAAAGATGCAAAAAACAGTAATAAGAGAATTATTGTAGGATTTTATAAAATGCAGAAGAATTTTAGAAAAAGTCCCAAACAAGCAAGATATCTTTAAGTCTAACATATTGAATTAATTATATTCATTTAAAAATTGAAGTATACCTATTAAAGAATTATAGTTTTTGTATATATTTTTCTACTAGTTACATGGGAATATCCATGTTTGTTTATATTTGTCAAGTTCAGAATAACACTTTTTTATATGCACATATAATGAAAGCAAAATTCCATTTTTCAAAAAATTTCCTAGACTATTGGTAATGGCAAATTATAGAAATGATCAAAGTAGAAAATTTTCTAGAATACATGAAAACAAATATATTAAAGGAAACTATAAACTTGATCCCATCAGTTCAGAAAGTAATTTTGAGTTTATTGTAATAAAGTGATTAATGCATACATGCTCTTTGACCCAGAGATCCAAAGACTAGATAAATAGAGCAAGGACATCAAAAATGAAAAATAATGATACCATGTGACATTCCAAAATATGGCAGCTCTATTTTGTATAGTAACAAAGAATTAGAAACAAATTCATTTTCCATTAATTGGGGAATGAAAAACCACATTACTATGCATGAATGTAATAGAATATTACTAGAAATAATTGATATTAAAAAAAGCAGAGAAGCAGGAAAAGCTACATAAAATTATGCAGTCTGGTAAATATAACAAGGAAAAAATAATGACCAAAGAAATGACCCCCAAAAACCCCAACTATATCTGAATGTTTTGAAATTAAAATGACCAAATGGCTACAAGAAAGATTTTGGGAAAGCATTTCCTTTTTTATATTGTGGAAGTTGGTGTTATGGAATAAAACACTGACTATATTATCAGACCTGTTTTATTTATTGGTGAATTTTATTAAGCTTTTAAAATATGTTTTTAAAAACTTTTGTTATAATTTGTAGCTTTTTGAGTGGTAGCTGATGATGCTATAATTTAGAGATTTACATAAGATATATCATTTGATTCATTCCCAAAGAGATTGGTGGAATCATTCTCATTTTATACATGAGGAAACTGAGACTAGCAAATTACACAACTTATTTTTCTTACTCCAAATTCAGTGACTGAAATCACATGGTTGTCTCCATTCAGAAAAGATGATATAAAAAGAAAAGTACTAGTTATAGTCTTTGAAAGCAATGCAATGTTCAAGAGCAGGAAATATATTCTATACTTTTTTTTGTTTTGTTTTGTTTTATTCTTTTTTTATTCTATACTTTTATAATCCTTTAGTTTAACACAGTAGTAGATACAGAAAAAAATAAAACAGATGTTAGTGTTATGAAGGAAAAGAAAAAGTTTTTATTCACACCATAGTTGAATTATATGTTTTCTGGGTTTTATGATTCTATGATTTTGTTTTGATTCAAAAGGTCTTTGTTGAAATCTTATATTGGTAGCTCAGAAGCTATGTTTTTTTACAAATCATTAAACTCTCTATGTCTTCATCTGTAAAATGGAGTTAAATAGTCCTCTTTTTCTTTCAGACTAGTAAAGTTGGAATTAAATAAAATAAGTACTAAAGCATTTCCAAACTGTAAAAGTCACTAAAATTCTCTGTTATCATTACTGCAGTTATTTGTTTTTTCTCAGATCATATGTGCACTGCAATTTTTTATATTATCAAATATGTTGTATGTTTCTACCTTGAGACTGAAAGGAATAGTAATCATACATGCATATCTCCATAATTTCCATGTAATGTTGTTCTTATGAATTCTTACAAAATGCTTCTTTTTGTGTCTCTTCCACTGCTTGTTCTTTTTCATAGTGACCAAGACCAAATCAGTGGTCAATTGAATTCCAGCAAAAGATGATTCCATAGTGGATTTTTTAAAAATAATCTTCCATTTAAAAATTTTATCAGAATTCATTCACACTGCATTATTTGTGGGGGGCTTTGGGAGGGTTGATAGTTTAATCTCTATTTTCCAAAGGTGAAAATATTCACAAGTATTAAAGTGTTTTGCCCATGATCTTCTTATATAGAAAAGTATAAATTGCATAATGAGAACTATTTAATCATCAATAAATATCCTTCAAATTGAATAAAAATAATTCTTAATTTTAAAATATGACTTTAAAAATTAATAATTATAATTTAAAAATTAATATAATCAATTTAATGTTCCATCTATTTACATTAAAATATGTATATTTCAGTGAATAAAATTCCATTATAACATTTCAATTTTTTCCTCTGTTTTTCCATCAAGATTCTTTCTTTGTCCACTTATTCCCCATTTACTTTTCCTCTTTATCATAATTAGTATGTGTACTCAGATCTTCTATTTCAATTCTTAAACTCTGTTTTATTTAATAAAGGCTTCCCCATACTTCTTTGTGTTTTACTTGTCAAACTTAATGGCATTTTATATTTTTCCAATACATTTATGGACTACAATTTGTTTAGCCATTCTCCTAGTGGTGGACATTTAGATTGCTTCCAGTTTTTTGTTTTTGGGGGGTTTTTTTGTCTTTACAAATGAAATTCCACACTTCACATTATCAAATTTGAGCTCATAGGAACAGGTTTGATCTTTGTGTCCCCTCAGTAAAAACTCAGTAATGATTTAAGTCCCATTCCTATCAGTATTTGACCTTTGTCTCTTTAAGGGCCCTGCTATTTGTTCACCTACTAACCATCAAAGTGGTAATACTTACAAAAAGATTTAACAAAAAAGAAGTATATTTATGAAAAAAAAATTAAAGTAATAGAATTACCTAGCTTTCCAATGAACTAGCTCCATCTCAGTCCCATCAAATATCAGCCCCTTACTCCAAAATTAGCCCTAGCACTTAATCTCAGTCTTATATTTGGTAAATAGGCTCAAAGAAGTAGAAATTCTACCTAAGGTTCAAGTTGATTTCTTTCTGTGTTCCCCCCAATGATCTTTTTCTGTTCTTTCACTTTCTCCAGTTTTAGCCTCACCTGATCCTTCTTTAAAGTCTTTTACACCCTTACTTTATTCATGAATGATCTCAGCCCTGCACTCTTAATCTCCACTTTGTAAGTATCCAAACCATCTCAAAATAATTTAGGCTGATAACCTTGATATTTCTATGTTCTATGTTGCTCCAAATATTTGGGGAGAAATATCTTTAGCCTGCCTCTTCAGCAGGAAAAAAAAAATCTTAAGGAAATCATTTTCTTTCTTACCTTCATTGGGGGGTGGGGGAAAGGGAACTCCATTTTGGTGGCTTTGTTTCTTCTCATTGGTTGGAGCATACAGCAATCTGAAATGGTAGGACACTCCTCTTCTCTTCCCACATACAGGTTCTCAGATAATTCCTTTGTGTTTGTGATAAAAATCATTCAACCAAAAGGAAAAGGAGAAACAAATGAGAATTTTTGCCTCTTACTGTGTATTATTAAGTTGTTTTCTCAAAAGTTTCTACTAATTTGCAATTCTACTAGTAATGAATGTGTGCTAATTTTTTTAAAGTCCTCCCAGCACAGACTTTGATAGGTGTGAAATTTCACCATGAAATTGTTTTAAGTTTCTTTTATTATTTCCAAAGATGAAGATATTTTTTTAACAAATATTGTTAATTTCTGCTTCCTCTTTTGAAACTTACATTCTTTTGTAAAATGATCCAATATTCTGAAGAGTAATTTGTAACTGTGTGCAAAGAGCTATAAAACTGTGCATATCCTTTGTTCCAACAACGTGTTTATTGGGTCTGTATTGCAAAGAGATCACAAAAAGAGGGCAATAGATCCACATGTGGAAAAATGTTTATGACAGTCCTTTTTGTAGTAGCAAGGAACTGAAAATTGAATGGATACCTATCAGTTAGGGAATGGCTAAACAAGTTATAGTATACAAATACAATGGAGTACTATTGTTCTATAAGAAATGATGATGAAGCTGATTTCAGAAAAGTCTGAAAAGACTTATATGAATTAATACTAAGTGAAGTGAGCAGAACCAGGAGAACATTGTACATATTGACCACAAAATTATGTGATGATCAACTGTGATGGGCTTGGATCTTTTCAACAACAAGATGATTCAAGGTAATTCCAATAGCTATATGATGAAAGTCACCATCTGTATCCAGAAAGAGAACTATAAAGATTAAATGTGTATCAAAGCAGGGCATTTTCATCTTTTTGTTGTTGTTGCTGTTTTCTTGCTTTTTTCCCCTTTTGACTTATTTTTTTTTGCACAACATAACAAATACAAAAATATATTTAGGAGAATCGCACATGTTTAACCTGTATCAGATTGTGTGTTGCCTTGAGGAGGTAGGATGAGAGGAAAGAGGAAGAAAAATTTAGAACAAAATGCTTTGCAAAGGTGAATGTGAAAAACTATCTTTGCATGTATTTGGAAAAATAAAATAGTATCAGAAACTTATATTCCTATCTTTTGACAAAGTCCATTGTAGAATTGGAATCAACTATATAAAATTTTAACATCTATCTACAAATCTCAGATATTTATTTAATATATAGCCATGTGTTTAATATATAGATATTTGTATATCAATTCTATATTTGTATCAAGATATATATGTGTGTGTGTGTAGTAATGAAAATATTTAATGCTTTAACAATAGCAAAATAATTTATAATATTCATTCCTTTGAAGCTAATAACCTGAAAAGATAGCATGACTATTGCTATAACCATTAGATAGCTAAAAAAAAAAAAAAAAAAAAAAACAAAAAAAAAAAAAAAAACTTGAGATCCTGAGAGATTATTGATTTGTCTAAGTCTCATACATGGTAAGCAATGTATTTAAGATCTGAAGTGAGATCTTCTGATATCAAATCCAAAGCTGTCCATGCTCACCTAATCATCTAGGATCTGTCATTTTTTCTAAATATATCTTCCAATCTGTTGTTTTTATTTCAGAAGAGGAAGTTAGGAGTATTATAATATAGAGATTTGTTAATACTTTAAAGTTATTACATTTTTCTCTAATTATTTCCTCCATATGCAAAGTGCATGAATATAACAAGGTAAAAATTAAAGAGTATATTCTATATGGAGATGGTTCAGTATGTGGCTATATGTATAAAGTGAAAACAAGGTAATTTAAGTGGTCAATAGTAGCTTGGTCAAACTGTGCAAAAGCCATAATGGTGGAGAATGCATGCTGTGCCTGAGGAATAATAATAATAATTTAATGGCATGAAAAAGAATGATATGCAGAAAGTCTGCAAAAGTAGATTGGAGCTAGATGGTGAAAGACTTTATATGCCAAACAAAGAATTTTACATTGATCATAGAGGTAACAAAGTTCCTTGGAGTTTATTATGTATGAGAGTGACATAGTTCTCTTTTTTTAGGTAAAATAATTTTTGTAACTTTATGGAAGATAGACCAGAGTGGGCCGAGATTGGAGTGGAAAGATCAATGACAAAGCTATTGCAATAATCTGGATGATAAATCGTGAAAGCTTGAATTAAGGTGGTGATTTGAAATTTAAGAGAATGTATGGATTCAAGAAATGTTTTTAAAGGTATAAATAAGCTTTCACAACTGGTTGTTAGAATGAGTAAGATGAAATGATGAGCGAATATAGAGTCAATCATTATGGCAAGGTTACAAACCTAGGTGAGAATAAAAGGTAGCAGAAAGGTTCAGCTGTCTATAGTATACTGGATTTGGAATAGTTATTTGGTGATGTGAAGCTGGAGCTCAGGAAAGAGAAAAGAGCTAAGCATTTTATCTGGGAGTTATCTACAATTATCAGTATAGTTGATAAGCCTATGGAAGTTAAGGAGATCAGCAAGTGAGATTGGTACACAAAATAGAGGAAGATTCTCCAAGGTACCACTTTGAATTATGCCCAGTGTCACAGAATTTTCTATGCATAATGTTGATGATGTAGCAATGGAAGCTAAGAGGTGTTCTCCTTCAACAAAAGATGAAACATACAAATTTATTCCATATTTTTATGATTTCCTTAATAAAATGTTTGTTTCCTAATTAGAGTTCACTAAAGTATATAAAGTGAAACTTGGGTCTGAATATGTTTTTCTCAAAACTGTTTATGCATTATCCCAAGGACAATTAAAAAATGATAATATGCTAAATTTTTAGTAGCTAGAAGTCTATCAATTACTAATAGTTTTTCATCTATCTTGCTTGTATTTCTGTCAGCTCTGCTTTATCCCCTTGATCTACTCTTTTGCTCAATACAAAAGTTTCAATAGCAATTACTTTCTAATATGTTTTAAACATAGGAATATAAACACACCTTAATCATCTTTTGAAATTCTTTTTCAGCATATTCCTTGATACTCTTGTCCACATTTTTAAACATAAATTGCATTATGATTTTATCCAGTGCTAAAGAAAGAAATTCCTAGTTTTGATTAGTAATATATGGAAATTTTTACTGCTTTACTCTGATGTATTCATAAGCATTGAGAATTCTCCAAATTATTTAGATTTTTCTTTATTTCATTATGGTTTAATAGTTGTTCCTTTACAGATAATTTATTTCTCAAACATTTCATGGTTTTATTGTTATTTAAATAGTTTTATTACATCTTACTTAATTCACAGTTTAATACTTAATATGAATTAGTGATCTCATTTATGTGGGAATTCCTTCCAACAATAAAATCACAATCTATACATAACTTATCATTCTCTGCTACTTTCCTCTGTTTTCCTTTGACAGTTCTCCAAATTAGTTCTTTCTTACTAATGTGCTAATGGATTTTTCTTTAGTTCTTTTGACATTTCCTGAGTATCAATAGAGCATACAGGCTTTCATTAGCTGTCTCAACCTTATTTATTGACTAGAACATATGCTGTAAGCTTATGTCATTTTGATTATCATCTTCCCATTCTTTCATGTGAACAATTTTTTGCTCACAATTTACAATTAATTGTAAACGTGCTACCCCTTTCTTGCACCATCCATTGCTTTTTCAATGACCTTTAGGTATGACTATTTGGCTATTTATAACAATGGTTCACAATCATGCTCAATTATTATATTTAAAAATTGAAATTTCTTTCATAAAGAAGCTTAGGTTACTTAAGGCACCAAAAAATTTTCCAAATTCAACATGGTTAATTATTTTTCTACTATTGAATTTTGGAATCAGTTCACTTTTTATTGTATTACATGTCCAAGATCTATGGAATGAAGGACTAGTTCTATGGACTATCCATCTACCTATCAACTAACTATTCTATGAGGTCTTCATTCATTTTTTTTCTTTGTGGACAGGCAAGACACTTAAAAAATTTTAAATCTCATTTATGAAGATTTGCAGTTTTCTAGGATTTGGAGCAATTAGCACAATGTCATAAGTTGAAGCTTATAGGGAATCTCAACCTTTATAGAGAGCTGCTGTTCCATTTGGACTTTGCAGCAAATGTCCTCTGGGACTATAAGAAACATCTTTGGTGTTAAAAAGTCTACTATGTATGATGTTGATGATGTAGCAATGGAAGCTAAAGACTGTTCCCCTTCACCAAAAGATGAAAGCATTCAACCCTATTTCACATTTTTATAGTTTTCGAAGTAAAATGTTTGTCTCCACACATCTTATAATGCTTCGTACTGTTTAATTTCATTTATTAAATAGATGCTAAAAAAAAAAGTTAATTGCCTTATGGAATCTCTAAAAGAATCATGTATGATTTTAACATGTGCATGGGAGATAACTTCTAATAAATGATCCTTTATGATAGTACTTTGCTCTACTGAATCAAATGCATTTCAAAAAACATCAACTAATAATTCAGTGGTATCTTGTTTTCTTTGCTAAATTAAAGAAACTGTAACCACAAATATAGTTTACTTTAAAGTGTCATTTGCAAAACAAATTTTCACTTCTCATTCCTTTAGCAAGGATTCCATTGATATGATGTAGACTATTTACATGAAGATATTATAGAAATGATTAAGAAGGCATATAAATAAGTGATCATTCATATTTTCTCAACCACATTTTATGTAGAATGAATGATTTATTAAGCATTTCTGCTGTGCCAGATACTGTGCTATATGTCAAGGATGCATTTCCCACCCCACTACCTCGCTGTCTAGTTATTATTGCTGTTTTTAATACAAATGGGGGTGTAGGGTGTGTTCAGGGAAGCATAGTATTTCTGTTTTGAGGGCTACCAAGTCCTTATCAGGACTACTTTCCATTTTTGATGTGCATCTGATCCATCTCACTCACCTGTGGCTCCAGTTATCTGTAGCAAACACAACAGATTGAACTGTTTTCTGCACATAAGCTAAACCAGGCTGAGGGTAACCAAGAGAGCTCACATCCTATGGTGAGTTGCAGGGGGGAAAGAAGTTGTATCCCCCAAACATATGAAGACTTCTCCTGGTGGAATAGGTGGATGAGAACAATTTACTTCAAAGGCTATTGAAAGCAGCTAAGTCAATTGTTGTGGAGTACTTCAAACTTGGTTAGATATCAAGGGCACCAAGGTCATCCACTTCATCTTGAGTCCTCATCTCTCTTCTTGATTCTGTCCTGCTACTGGACAGTGATGATTCTCGAAGAGAAAGTGAGGCTGATGATTTCCTACAACTCTGCCTCACTTTAATCCAATTTACAGAAAAATCAAAAGACATCACCCATACTATTTTACCATTTCTATCTCAAAGCCTTGTAGCAATGGATGGGTAACAAAGCAGCAGGAGCATATATACTAGTGGTCACAACTGCACACAGGCTGCTAAGGCCATAGCATCATCTCGGAAGCAGCAGTGGAATTCAGCAGCCCCTGGGAGTCTGAGCAACATTTTAAAGATTGCACTGCTACCTCTGGGTATGAGGAAGGTACTCTAAAAATTTTCTGCTTACCCAACCCTGGCTGTGATTACTACAGCATATAGAAATCTCATCCTATGATCAAAACACACCAAAATGTATAAAAACTTCTGCAAAGTTAATAATGGAATGTGTGCATACTGATAGACAATACAAAATCAAGTAGACCTGAAAAATAAACACCTCTTGTAAGAGAACTCAACAGATATCGCATCCAAACAGCAATCCTGAGTGAAACAAATGAAGGCCATCTCACAGAAGCTAGAGCTGGATACACATTTTTCTGGGGTGGCTACAATGAAGAGGGGCACTGTGAAGCTGGTAATGATTTCGCAATCAAAAATAATCTAGTAAACAAGCTTGTATGTCTACCTGAAGAGGGAATGAGAAGCTTATGACAATGCAAATATCATTTGCAGGAAAATGCCATGCCATCATCACCAATGCCTATTCTCCCACCATGACCAACCCTGATGAGGTCAAGGAAAAAAATTATGAATACATGGAGAGCTTTACTTTCAAAAGAAAAAAATCTTATAAGTATGGGTGGCTTTAATGCTAGAGTAGACTCCGTTTATCAGACATGGCAGATAGTTCTTGGAAGGAATGAAATTGAAGACAGAAACAGCAGTGTTCACTTATTACTGAAGACTTGTACACCTCATGACCTTCTCATCACTAACACTGACTTCCATTTACCTAAATGCAATAAGATTTCATGGATGCATCCTTGTGGCAAATACTGGCATTTAATATACTATGCAGATACATAGGATATAAGAATAACAAAGGTATTGTGACTGGACTGGACTGATCATAGATTTATCCTCCCTAAAATGAATATTCACATTCAACTAAAGTAGTAGCCCCAAGGCAAAAAGACTACCAGAAGAATTAATGTCAACAGATTAGAGAGCTTCTCTGACAGGTTACAGTTTATCTCTAACTTGGAGGATAAGTTGAATATCAATACACAGTTTAACAATAGTGCAGCAAAAAAAGAAATGGGCAGTTTTCAGAAACTTGGTATACAGAACTGCATCTTTTCATCTGGGTCAAAACATTTGCAAACGTCAAGATTGGTTTGAGGGAAATGTTGAGAAAATTCAGAAATTGCTAAATGAAAAACAAGAACTCCACAGGAGAAGTACAGGAGTAGAACAGAAATCTGTACACATCTGTAAATCTGATCAAGGGCTTTCACACTGTCAGTCCTGAGGGATTATGGAAAATTAGGTCAAAATTTGCATGTCCATAAAAATTCATCAATATTGTATGTCATTTCACATTGGTTGCTTGCCCAGGTTCCAAACAATGAACAATGCTTTTGAGCTTTCCACTCATAAATAGAGTGAAACAAGATTGTGGGCTTGCTCCCATGCCTTTTAGCATGTTATTTTTAGCCATGTTGTCAAATGCATTGAGTGAAGATGAGCATGGCTGAGAGGTCAGCTACTGCACTGATTGTAAATTCTTTACCAGAGAAAGGCTACAAGCCAAAATTAAAGCAGAGGGGATATTAGTGCATGATTTTTTTCATTGCAGATGATTGTGCACTCAATACAGCCTCTGAATGCTTTGCTTCTTTGATAGTTTTGGCCAAACTATTAATATCAAGAAAACCCATGTACTCCACCAGTCAGCACTATTTCTTCCATATGTGGAATCATCAGCCCTCTTATCTATTTCTCTACCACTTTCCAATAGCAAGGCTGTATAGGGCTATAGAGGAAGTGGAGACTGTAGTTTCCCCAAAAGTCCATCTACCATAATCTCACTATTATTATTAGCTTAATATTGATCATGGGCCTTCTTGAAGAACTTCTACTACACTGAATATTTAAAAGCAATAAGAACCATCATCTCCTGGGATAGATGTTATTCCTTTACAGCAATGTTTATGAAAAATACTTATTAAAATACCACCACTAAAATGAGTTTACCTTATGAACTATTTATTGGAAAATATGAAGAGGGAGAAAAATATTAAGAACACAAGAAAAAATAATTATATAACATATTCTATGATAAAAGATGTCTTCAATAAAAACAAAGATATATGCATTGGGAACTTATGAATAAGGAATAGAGAATGAATAAGACTGAAGACTTAGAAATCTTGAGTAAGGGGGAAGCTAGGTTATAATATTTAATGTCAGGAGGACTTGAGATTGAATCATGCCACAGACATGTACCAGTTCCATAAACATGAGCAAGTCGCTTAATTTCTCTGTTCCTCAGGTTTCTTATCTACAAAAATGGGAAAATATATAAGTATCTTACTCAAAGGATTTTTAAAGCATCAAATTAGTGAGCATATGTAAATTCCCTTGAAAAACTTAAAATACTATGTGAGTGCTACCAATTATAGAAAAAAATTCCCACCTATACATTATGAAAACTTTCTTTGAAAAATTATTTTGAAGGTTCTGGACATAGCAAATGCTAAAAAACATAATAAAATAAAATGAAATTGATTATAACAAACAGGAAATAACTTACAACTGATGTGGAGTCATTCCTGTATCAGCTGTCTGTGTATAATCAGATTGCCAATTTATTAGAGCAAATAGAAGCTAGAAGAGAGTAAAAATTGTTTTTAAAAATAGCATGTAATTAAAAGAAATATGATATAATCTATTTAAACAAGTTATTGATGCCAAAAGTAGAAAATTGATGTAAAAGTACAAATACTAATTAAAATAATTCCATATAGACCTCCATGAATCAACCAATATGAATCCGTTGCCTAATTTGTACTCCATAATGAGGAGGTCAAAAGAGCCCAAAAGACAACTTAATAAGTAAACACTTTCCAAGTATTTATTTGCCAGGCAGATTGATAGAGAAGCCAAGGGGCAACATCGTTCAGATGATTAACTTGTTTTTAAAATCTCACAGAGAGGAATGTTGGATGATTATGAAAAAGCAATCTCATAAAATAGCAAGGATCAGAAAAGAAGAGGAAAGAAAAAAAACTTTAAAGAAAGTTTAGAGAGATCCACTGAAGCAAGATCATCATGAGACATTTAAAGATAAAGATAAAAGGAGAATAAAAACAGATGAATGAGGGACATGGTCTGTTTTTTAAAATATAATTGACTCATTTAAGAATTAAGGAAAGTGGAGCTGCACTAATACTTTAAAAGCATGTTCCCAGATATGCTTATAAAGAGAAAAAAGAAAGGAAAGCAGTTCATTTAGAACCATGGTATATAGTATAGATTAAAACTTTTAGTACTATGAACCAAGCAGTGTTGCCCAAAGAATCTATAGAAGAGAAATGTCAAGTTATAGGAGGGGGAAAATACCTCTGCCATTGTTAATTCTATGAAAAGGTGAGCAAAAGATCATTAGTGTCTTCTGATCTATATGTCCCCCTCTAGAGAAAAAGTTTATGAGAAAAATTTTAAAAAGCATCCATGGTGCCACAGATCAGGGTTTTTCATAGGAAATACACAGGC
Organism: Myrmecobius fasciatus; assembly: GCA_023553655.1. NCBI lineage: Eukaryota > Metazoa > Chordata > Mammalia > Dasyuromorphia > Myrmecobiidae > Myrmecobius > Myrmecobius fasciatus. Next base: position 110,703 of record JAJPUD010007059.1, read on the forward strand.
TTTCACAAGTAACATTCTATTGTTGTTTTCATCTTTACCCTCACATAATGGGTAGGAAGTTTAAATATTAGACTCTCCTACTTACATATATTTAAACTTTTCAATTAATTATAGCAAAATGCTATCTTAAAGGTTCTCAGTAAATGAAACAGAAACTTTCTTCAAAAGTGTACAAAATGCATTAAAGAATAGATCAACCAAAGTAATTTTGACAATGATCTTCTGACCATGAATATTAGATGAAGCATTTAACAGAGATGTATGTTCAGCAAAGCTATTCACTACTGTTATGGAAGAAGTTCAGTAGAAGGTCCAAGTTTAAGCAGGATTTTCTAAAAAAGGTAAGATCAGCAAAATTCTGATATTTGTGGATGAAATTATGCACATTGCATGAAGACAAAACACATTGCATTATTCTCTATGAACAACACCATACTTATTGAAAAGAATTTGGTCTAACCATACATGATGAAAAACCAAGAACTGTGGCCTTATTATCAAAACCCATGTAGTTAAATAGAAAACCTACAGAAACAACACACACATATACAAACACACATGCATGCCCATGAACACACACATGTGTGTAAATATATAAAGAGAGGTAATATGTGAATACATGCATGTTTGTGTCTAAATACATATAAATCTTTGTATACATATATAAATGCATGAAAATCATTTTAAAGAAATACTCTTAAAATCATGGGTCCCACTAAATAACCACTACTTTGAAAACTGGCACTGGCAAAGATGAATATGTCTGAAGACAGAATTTCAACCTCTGAACTAATCCCTTCAATGTCTTTTTTTTTTTTAATCTAAGGCAATTGGGGTTAAGTGACTTGCCCAGGGCCACACAGCTAGGAACTGAAAACTGAGTAAATGTCTATTAGTTGAGGAAAGACATCAACAATGTATTAATGTCTCATTTTCCCTGTATCTCTTACATTTTCCTTTTAGGTCTCAATGAATTTAATAGTTATGAGATAGTACTCCAGAACTGTTTTAATTTGCATGCCTTTAATCAATGGCAAGTTAAAGCATTTTTTTTATATGGCTCCAGATACAACTATGATTACTTAATGTTATATTTTGATCATTGATCATTGATCAATTAGGCAATGACTCTTGTTTTTATAAATTTGTCCCAATTCTCTATATGTTTAATAAATGAGGCATTTATTAGAGAAAGTTGCAAATATTTTATCTTTTTAAAAAGTTATTTAAAAATTATACAAAATAAGAAAAAACAATAGAAAAAACAAAGAAAAGGAAAATTAAAAAAAAAAAAAAAGCAAAACGATTCTATGTGCCCAGCAGAACATCAAGGAGGATTCAAATACATAACAACAAATTTCCTTTTCAAAAAAGCATATATAATAATAAAAAAGTATTTTCATGTGTCTATATTTCCTTTGCTTCCTTGAATGCTATTCTATTGTTCTCTGCGGCACACTTTTTACTTTATTCTTTTTTTCCCCTTTCATATCCTAGCCTTCCCCAAGCAGGATACAATTAAGCACAAATATATCTATACATAAATACATACACCCACATACAGATCCACCCACATATACATATATCTATATATACACATACATACACATACATGCATACATAGCCTCCTTTACTTAGATACATATATATGAATATACATTTATCCATATGTAAACATGCATTTAAAACAATATTAATATGGTTGACATATAGCATAGATTTCCCCTTTGATTGAATCTTAATATTTGATGTTATCTAAAACCAATGATTACTAGCCCTACTTTATTTTTCTAATAAAAGTTATTACTGATCCTTCTTGTAGTGTTTGTGTATATCTCTTATTTTTGAATTCTGCTAACTCTTCCACTTTGATTCTACTGTTTAACTTGCCTCATTATCACTTTACCTGCCTCCACCCATGGATCTTTATCTTATTTTTTTCCACCCACCTTTTCCCTTTCTCTTTATCCCTTTTCCATTAATCTACATACTTTATTCCACTCCCATTAATCTTCACAGAAGCATGAAAACCTTTGTATCCATTTAGAAAGAGTTAAGCAGAATCAGATAGCAATTTAAATGGGAAGAATAAAAAATGAAACTAAATACTGTGTATTACATCTCTGGGGCAGGGATGGAAACCTGGAATATGCTCTTCCTTCTCACCTTTGTGATAGTTACAGGTGTGGAGCACTGCATATAGCATCAGATTCAATTAATATGTTATTAAGTTTTACTGGATATTTTTTTCTCTCTTTTTGTTTTTGTTTCAAGTGATAGCTCATTGGAAAGGAGGGAAAAGAATATATTCAGAAGGTAATTGATGTAAAAAAATAAGATAGCAGTAATTATCTTCAATCTACCAATAAAGATGATTTTTCCTTTCTGTAACAACCCAAAGAACATTTGATTTGCTTTTCATCCATAAGTCCCAGTAGGATTTTACATATTTTTTCTAGAACTTTTTGTAAAGGCATGTCTATAGAACATCCCTGCCTCAAGTTACTCATTCATTTTTTCTAATAAATGGGCAGTGTTGACACATGGACAACAATTTTATGATGGGTATTAAAATAAAGGTCTCTATAATTTATCTCCTTGTGTTATCTTTCATTCAAGTGACCTTTGATGAGCTCTTTCCCTCATTGTATCTGAGCAAGCTGTAGATGCATTGAGTACAGTAGGATTATTGCACAGCATAGGGGACAGTATATTTATGATAAAAATTATTTATTGACACCATCATTATTAGAAATGACACAAGGCCTTCTTAATAACACTAATGACAGCAATAACTACTAATGATATTCTGCCATTTGCACTCTAGTGCTCTAGTGACATTTGTTACAAAGCTTTTAAGTCACAAATCTATGAAGCCATTGATAAAGTACACCTGACCTCTGGATGCTTGGCCAAGATGAATTTACCAGCATTTGAGATATTCTTATTTGAAATTAGGAAAAAAAATCATAGAATTTTAAATTTCCAAAGAGTTTTTGTCTTCCATCTCTCTACTCATATAAATCTGGCACTTTCCAAACTACTCAGCAAATAGGTTCTATTATTTTTTTTTTTTTATTTTAAGCTTTTTATTTGTATAACATATGTATGGGTAGTTCCCCAACCTTGATTTTTACAAAGCTTTCCAATACAAATTCTACCCCCAGGCCCCTCCCCTCCCCTAGATGGCAGGAAGTCCACTACATGTTAATAATGTTGAAATACTTGACAAGTTATGCAAGAAAAATCCTATCTACAAGAAAAAAAAAA
>JAJPUD010007060.1:0-23976 GCA_023553655.1 Myrmecobius fasciatus
CACCCTTTAGATCCCCTCCCCCTGTTTTTACTCCTTTCCCCTGATTCTTCTATTTTCCCTTCTATTAGTTTGTCCCTTACTTTTCCTCCTTTTCCTCCCACTTCCCTCTAGCAACAGACAAGTTTCTATGTGAAATCAAATGTCTGATATACACTTTTAGAGCCCAACCTGATGAGAGTAATATTTACACAGTGCTCATCTCCCTCCCCTCTTTCTCTCAATTATATTAGGTTTTCTTTGCCTCTTCAAGTGATTTTACCTTGTTTTTACCTCCTTTTTTTTTTAGATCTTATTTTACCACTTTTTCCCTCTTTTCCCCAGTATCACAACATTTTCCCCTCTAGTTCTCTTTTTCATATTATCAAAGTAATATCTAGTTAATTATACCCCCAAACTTTGAGTATCTCCCTAGTAAAAATAAAGTTCTCAAGAGACTTTTCCTTTTTACCTTTTTATGCATCTCTTGAGTTCTGTGTTTCGATGTCGAATTTTTTGTTCAGATCTGGTCTTTTCATTAGAAATAGGTGAAATTCACCTATATCACTGAATGACCATCTTCTTCCCTGGAGGATAATGCTCATTCTAGCTGGATAGATTATTCTTGGCTGTAATCCAAGTTCCTTTGCCCTTCGGTTCCATGCCCTTCAGTCCTTCAGTGTGGAAGCTGACAAATCCTGTGTGATTCTAATTATTGAGCCTCGGTATTTGAATTGTTTCTTTCTAGCTGCTAGCAGAATCTGTTCCTTGGTGCTATAGTCCTGAAATTTAGCCACAATATTCCTTAATTTTGGGGTCTCTTTCAGGAGGTGATCGGTGAATTCTTTCAATGGTGATTTTACCCTTTGATTCTACAATCTCAGGGCAGTTTTCTTTCAGGATTTCCTGGAAGATAGTGTTTAGATTCTTTTTTTCATCATGGCTTTCAGGAAGTCCAATAATCCTTAGATTGTCTCTCCTAGATCTATTTTCCAAGTCAGTTGTTTTTCCTAGGAGATATTTCATATTTTCTTCTAATTTTTCATTTTTTTGTTTTTGTTTGACTGATTCTTCAAGTCTTAGTGAGTCATTCACTTGCATTTGTTCAATTCTTATTTTTAAAGTGTTGTTTTCTTCAGTTACCTTTTTAAGCTCCTTTTGTAACTGGCCAATTTGTTCATTGCACTCTTTTTCCACTTCACTAATTTTATTTTTTAATAAATTGGTGTCTTTTTCATATCTCTTTTACAGGGTATCATATCCTTCTTGCACTGATTTCAGTTTATTTTCCCATTTATCCTCCAGCTCTCTTTTGAGGTTCTTTATGCAGTCTTCCAGAAAGGCCTTTTGAAAAGGGGACAAGTGATGGTCCTGGCTGATGTTCTCTGGATTTTTGTCTAAAGAAACCTCTGTATCTGAGGTTGTTTCTTTGCCTTGATAAAAGCTGTCTATGGTGAGAGCTCTCTTTTGTTTCTTCATCATATTTTTTTTTTTTTTTTTAGACAGTGTGGATATCTCTTTAAGGCAGGGAAAAAAAAGCGGCAGTTGCAAAAAGCTTTGCCCTGGGGCACTTCGGCGAGTTGACTTAAGGTGCTGGGCCGGTGGGGGCTAGGACTAAGACCGAATTACTCCTTAAACAAGACAAGTCTGCCAGAACACCTGCCCCCAATCAGGGCAGAGTGACCCGAGTGCCTCAGATAAACTCCAGGTGTTTGGAATTTGGAGTTTGGAGTTTGGAATTTCTTCCACGATGAGCTGAGCTGAGTCCCACCCTCACTTCCGGCCTGCACAGTTGTTGTGTATTTATCTCTCTGTCTGAGTCCGACTAACCTGATATGAAGTTCTCCAGAGAGCCGTGCCCAAATATTTCTGAGTTCTTTGACTTGAAGATCAGTTCGGAGGCTTATTTTATTGTTGATTTGAGAGAAGATAGGAGGAGAGGCAGAAAGTCACCTTTTCACTCCGCCATCTTGGCTCCGCCCCCAGCTCATTAAATCTAATTAAGAAATAAGTGCTTATTATGAATGAAGTGTTACGAAGTACTATTAAGATGCCTCAAAAAGGAGTGAAGATGATCTTGAATTACAGAATTTGAGAATTAAAAGGGATTTCAGTGAATATGTAGTCTGATCCATAAATAAAAGGAATCCCCACTATACCATACTCCACAAGTAATCATTCATCTTATTCTTAAAGATTCCCAAAGAGGGAAAAGTCACCACCTTTCAAGGCAGCCATTTTCCATTCCACATCTGTATTATGCTCATTGTTAGATAATTCTTCCTAAGGTTCAGTGCAAATTGGCCTCTTTGTAACTTCCGCCGGTTGTTCTTGCATCTGTGTTCTTGGACCAAATAGAATAAATCTAATTTCTCCTGTAATATGACAGACCTTAAATACCTTGAAGGCATCTAGATGACATGGTAGAGAGAGCACTATATTTGAAATCAGAAGATTCATTTTCATGAATTCAAATCTGGCCTTACAGTAGCTGTGTGACCCTAGGCAAGTCACTTAATCCTGCTTGCTCTGGTTTCCTAATCTGTAAAATGAACTGGAGAAGGAAATAGCAAACCTCTGTAATATCTCTGCCAAGAAACCCCCAAATGGAGTCACAAAGAGCCAGCCACAACTGAAAAAATGACTTGATATCAAAAACCTTGAAAACAGCTTTCTTTTTTTGTCAAGCATAGATCGAGAACTACTTCATTAGAAACATCTTGCCACATTCACACTGGAATATTAACAACTGCTCTTTGGGTCTGACCATCTGACTAGTTCATAATATATCTAATTATATTATCATCTATTCCATCTCTCAACATCTCCATAAAAATAGCACAGAATATTTTATTAAAAGTTTTGCTAAAATTGACACAAATGATATCTATAGAATTATCCTCATCTACTATTTCAGTTATTATGTCAAAAAAGAAAATTAAATTGGCCCAACATGACCTGCTTTTTAATTTGTCTGTAATTAAAATTCATTGATCTCTTTTTTAAACATCACCTTTATTTCTAACTCTTTCATTTTCTCTCTGATATTCGGTGAAACATTCTTTTGTTGTAAAAAGACCAAAAAAGAAAGGGAAAAAAGCAATTGAGAAAATCCAACTGATACATATGCTGAGTCTGACAGTGTATGCAATATTCCACAATCATAATCTAGTTCTGCAAAGAAGGGAGAGAGATGTTTCTAGGAGAGATTATACAATTTCCTTTATCGGAAGTGAGAGGGGGAACTGTGAAAAGGAGAAAATCTCAAATGCTTCCTTTGAGTTTGAGGATTCTGTCATTCTCTTTTCCTAAGGCATCTAGCTTGATTTTCTTTGCATGGCTACTCCCTGAATATCACTTGTAAAGATTGCCCAACTATCTCTTTAATAAGCTGTTCTAGAATTTTCCAAGGGATTGAATATAAGGTAACAGGTCTGTACTTTTTAGACTCTGTTTTCTCTCTGTTTCTCTGTCTCTGTCTCTATTTCCCTGTCTCTGACTTTGTATCCGTCTCTGTGTCTTTCTCTCTGTCTCTTTCTCTCTCTCAAATTCAGGACTATATTGCCTTTCTTTAATTAATTCTTTAATACTCTGCAATTTTCTATAATTTTCCAAATATCTCTTAACATCGTTTCAGCAATCACACCTGCTAGTTCTTTTGGTACATGAGAATATAGTTCCTGTGGGTCCACTTGGATTCATCAAGGACAGTTTTGTATCGTTAATATTGCCGTACTTTTCTCGAGTAATTTTAAATAATTCCTTAAGTAATTTTTGTTTTGTCAGTTCCAGTATAAAGGTCACTGGGCTTTGTAGAGGACAGAAAAACAAAATAATAATTGAATAGCTTTGTCTTCTTCCTTTTATCAGTTATAATCAAACCACACACTCCAAGTGAAGAAAGGTAAAAGTTCACCTATTAGTCTATAGTGTCCCAGAGGCAGAGTTCAAGGTTTCACTGCGATGTAGATGAGAGGGATGTCTTTTTTTGGTTCTCCTTTTTCTTCCACTAAAGTAAAAAAAAAACCCAACAGAAACAACCATTTTTGCTGTCTTAATCTTCCTTTACCAGCTTCAGTTCATTAGATAGATGTCAATACCCTTGAGTATTGAAGAATATGCTAGGGGAGAATAGGTGCTGTCAAGTTATATCATCCTAGAAAGACTCTGATTCAATGGTAAGCTATACCTTTCTTTTATGTATTTTTCCTCAAGTACTTAATGATATAAGGGGTAAAAAAGTGATTTTTTTTGGTAAAGGGAAAGATTCTAATGCCTATTCTCTGGTAATTACCTCCTATTTATTCTGCATCTATATTTTTTGTATATAAGTATTTACATACTGTCTTTCCCATTAGATTATGAGCTCCTTGAGGTCAGGGACTTTTTTATATTTCCAGTCCTTAGCACTTGCCTGGCTCATAGTAGGCAACTCACAAATTTTTATTGACTGACTGATTATGAATATAAATGCAATTTGAATAGAAAAATAAATCTTGTTGGAACTTCAGGACTAACGCATGATAGGTATTTCAGCCAATTTGTATATTCATGGTTTATTAATGAAGAAGGTAAAATTAGGAAAATGAGAAATAGTAAACATTTGGAGACTGATGTATGATTTTTTTTTAAATGGTCTATCAATTTGATTGGAGAAATGTTTGCACTGTAGCTTTTTAAGTAAAAAATGAGTCAAGAGGTTCTCATTAAAGTAAAAGAAGACATAGCCAGAGGATAAATGTAGAGTAAGATAAGGACTGAAAACACAGAAAGGTGCTATAAATCTGCTCCATTATAGCTATGGGACCATTAGCAGTTGCCTGTCAGACAGCTTCAGCTGAGTGATTCCTGATTGGTCAGAGAACTGACATCCTTGACCAAGAGCTCCATTGACACCTATGGCCCTGCATTGCCACCTAGGGTTGAAGAAGAGTAAAATTTTCCATAAAAGCTTGTAATTTTCTGTTCCTATCTAACTCATGAAGGAAAAAGGTAAAGAATAGCTTAAAGAGTAAACCTGAACTGTATTGCTGTGAATTCCATTGTGACTGAACAATACCACTTTTAGGTGAGTGACTAAGTGGATGGTCTGGTCCTAATAGCCCAGAGAAAGCTACTTTGATGAGCTTTGCAGTTTTGAGGCCTAAAGATAATTATTATTTACATAAAACTTTCTGAATACCCTTGAAAAGGAGATAGATAGTTCATTGAAGGAGCTTATAAAAGCTGTGTTTTAGCAAAGAAGTAAATAGTCAAACAGAAGAGAAGCAATTTTCTGTGGTACACATCTCTGAATGGACCAACAGCACCGAAGTCCACAATCTAAAGTTTTTTTTTTTCTCTAAAATCTTAAGTCTTCCTCCTTTATGTATTTCCATATCAGATTCCTATCTATGTGCTCACTCTTCATAAAGCTTTTGAATGCATTAGTGGAAGAGTGTGATGTATGTTTATGTTTATATTGTGATGTATTTGACTTAATATGTTAGCATCTATAATTAATGCTTTTTAATATATAATTTTAGGTATTACATATACTATCTGATCATATTATCAGATAATAAGGGATCTTCACCAAATGAGTTATACTTCTTACTGTGGACTGGCGACAGAGCAAGACAGAATGGGATTAAAAAGAGTTCTGTTGTACTATGCCAGATAGAACAAGTCTGTTGGGTATTGCCAAGGCTTTAGCAATCTAACTGCACTTATTCTAGAAGTGATGGAAGGCAATTAAGAGGACATGCTGAAAATCATGATTTATCTCATTTATTAATAATCTCTAGGCATTGTTTGAGGACATGGTAGTTTTCAAAAATTTCTTAAGAATGGAACTTGCTGAATTATCTCAGCACCTTCTCTTTAGAGAGCTTCAAACAGGAAAGGAGGTGGCTATGACCCCCTTACAAATGTCTTCTTTTATTTTAGATTTTTCTGTGAAATATTAAGATATTTCTACTCAATCTGTTTTTTTTTGAGGTTGACATTTTGCTAGTATAGAAGTTATGTATTCCTTTAAAATTATTGCATTTTGCTTTTTTTCCCTTCCAGATTATTCTTGACTTCTGCATATTTGTATTCCCAAACAATTCATCCTCTTTTCTTGTTTCTTTGTTTTTGGTGTGTTTGATTTTTTGGTGAAATTTGCCACCATGGATTCATGGATTCTATTATGTCTATTATTTTTTGCTGTGTGGGCCATAAATTTTGTTTTCAGGATCATGGTTTCTCTTGAATCTTTTGGGAAAATCATGTTGTGTTTCCTTGCTTTCTTAGAAATCTTCATGGATCTCTTATTCTCTTATTCAGGTCTTATTTCAATTCCATTTGAATTGCAATATTTGTTAAGAGATGTTTAGATTTTGTGGAGGTCATCTTCTCTTCCATTTTAACATCTTCCCTGTTCATTTATCTACATATTCCTGAGGTTCTTAACTGTTTTTTCATTCTGAAATCTTTGGCAGTTTTAATCTTTTCTTCTCATATTCCCCCATCATTTACTTTCTGACTCCTTCTTCTTTGATGGAAAAGGATGGGAACCTCAAAGTTATCTCAGCTTCTACTAATATAGTGGAATTTATTTTTCTAGGGCATTGATCTCTGCTTCAGAAACAGTACTTTCTCCAGATCTCCTTTCCACCAATTTCCTTTCCTTCAGGCGTTTTGTAAGAGTCCTTCTCTCAACCCCATATCCAGCTCAAATTTTCTCTGTTTTAGTTCTCTGGCTTAGTATTGTTGCAACCCCAGGAATATTAAACTTTGCCTGCTTTTCTATTCTTCTCATTACTCAGAACAAAAGTGAGATGAGGACAGATGAGTTTAGCTTACTTATTGCTCCAGAATGGTGGAGTGATAGTAGAGGCAAAGCATACTGGCAGGCACTAGAGCAGCAATAAGGAAATTGCTGAGTTTATACGAGAGTGCAAGCTTTTGGATCATGTTATTCCATCTTGCTAGAGAGTGGGGAGTGCTGGGGAAGGGGCTAAAGAATAATCATGTGAAGGATTAAGGATTAGTCTTCTCTGCCATTAATTCATGAGGTTGTTACCTCATTAGACTTCTTAGCCTGTGGAAACATCTATAATTACTTTACCTCTTCCACATAATACTTATTTTAGAGAACTTTGAGAATTTTTAATGATTGTAGAAAATTTGTAGTCTTCCAAATTGTGTCATGTGACCTGACAGTGTCCTCAGATTCATAGATGGCATATTCTTCATTCCTATTATTCTACTTTTTTCATTTGATGTCTTTTCCTAAAAGCCTTCTTAGATTTCTTGGATGTCATTATGCTTCGCAGTACTTTAATTGGAGTACTATATTGCATTACACCAACTGAACCACAATTTATTTGCTTATTCTCCTATTGTAGACATTTAGGTTATTTCTTTCTTTCTTTCTGCAACTATTGGTACCTTGCTAAGAAAATCTTTCAACAAAAGTTATGATTTTTAAAATCATGTTTTCAGGACATGTCCCTTAATTTTAAATAGTTCATAGAATTATATAAATTGGAAGGCATTCCAATGGCTGTAGTAGGTTATCACTTACTTATTACTTTTCTTAACTTTCAATTCCTCTTAAGCTATTTTTATTCTCTCCTTCCAAGTGTGAAGATTATTCAACTTGCCGGAGAAAGTAGAAACAAAAATTTAAAAGTTCCATTTTTCTATTATCTATTGCATATGTTTTAAACAGTGGTAATATCCCCTTTTTAATACTTCTTTTAGAAGCAACTGTTTTATGCTAGATAAACTGCTGGCCTCAGAGTAAGAAAAGACCTGGCTTCAAATTTTACCTAAAATACATATTGATTGTGTTAATCTGGCCCAGTACTTTAACCTCTCTTAGCACCATTAAAAGAAAGGGACTATATGACCTCTATAATCCCTCTCAGCTCTAAGTTGTAAGACCTTTTCTCTAACATATCCATAATATTAGATGGCATCTAAGGGATATCTAGATGATAAATACAGTTCATGCTTGGCAAGTCTAGGATGTAATCTGAGGTCTGTACTGTCTCTTCAGAGAGTGTAGGAGAAAAGCTAAACTCCAATGAGGAGAGAGAAAATAATCTCACTCACAAGAGATCCTCTTTCTCGTCTATAGAATTGCAATCTCTTGATGTCAAGGATTTAATGGGGCTGGATTGCCATGCATGTTCATAGCTTGAAGGGCTGCCATGTACCACTCAGCTTTTTTTCTTTTTATTGCCTCCTTTCTTCACATGCCTCTCTCAAAGAGTTTCTGAAACAGATGAATTCATTATAGCATTATGCTCTCTGTATTCTCTATGCCAATTTAGAATCACACCTTTTTTTCTTGTACTCAGCATGCAAAACTCTACCAAGCTTTGAGAAAACCTAGGTTACATGTCTAAGTAATAGCAATCTTTGAATTGAAGATCCTTTGTCCTCACCAGTCTCAACACAACATGGGTTTTAGTAATGGCACACTTCTTACAGAACTATGTCATACTGAGCACTCACATTCAATTACTTGTCTTTTATAAATATATATGTATATATATTAATTTTAAATTAAATTTTATTTTCAATTCTGAATTACTTCCCTCCTACCTCTCCTCTTCCAACTAATGAGAAAGCAAGAAAAATAAAGCCCATTACAAATTATTTATCTTTTAAAAATAAACATTGGTCAGAGATTTATATATGAGTAGACATTATCTCCTTAAGTCAATACTCTCTTTTGCTCCTCATTGAAATTGTTTCTCTGTGTGCTTTCAGAATTTAATTCTTGAGAGGTTTGCATATTTCTGGGTCTACCACTGTAGAATTTTACATAATAGGTTCTTATCTTTTTTTTCTGAGTCATTTAAAATCAGTCTTTCCCAAATCTAACATGCCTTTCTGACTATGTCTGATTTTCCTCTCCTGTCACAGACTCTAAAATGGAGTGCACCCTCCCCTCAAAGTTCCCATCATTTCTACTTTAAGAACTAGTCCTTTGTTGATAAGAATCTATTCCAAAATAAGAGTTCTCATCACTTTTCTAACCATTTGAAAGATGAAATAACAGCAAATGAAATAATAATAATAATAAATTTGCTGCCATATCTGTGGTGCTTAAAGATTTTCAAAATACTTTACAAAAATTTTCTCATTTGATCCTCAGAATAATCCTGTGAAATAAATATTATTATTATCCCTACTTTATGGAGAAGGAGATCAATTCTTAGACAAGCTAGTCAGACTAGGGGCAGGTCGGTGGTGCAGTGGATAGAGTGCCAGGCCTGGAGTCAGGAAGACTCTTCTTCATGAGTTCAAATATGGTTTCAGAATCGTATTAGCTGGGTGACCCTGGACAAATCAAAGAGCCCTTTTTGACTCAGTTTTCTCATCTGTAAAATGTGTTGAAAAAAGAAATGGCACACCATGCTAGTTCTTTGCCAAGAAAACCCTAAATGAGGTTACAGTGTTGGAAATGACTGAAATAACTGAACAAGAAAACATCAGAGTTAAAATTTGAGTACTGCTCTCTCCTGACTCCAAGTCTAGCATTCTCTATAGTATGGTGCTCTTGAGTCCATCCAAGAAATTACTACATTTTTTACTTTTGGAAGAGATATAGCTTCAATGATGCTTGGATAATGGAAAACTTCTATTACCACTATATCATGCTTTTATTTCAGGTTTGTCATCTGTTTTCTGAATTTCTAATCTAATTCTTCTCTTTGTCTCTGTATCTCCCCCTCCCTCCTTCCTTCTCTCCATCTCTTTCGTTCCCTTTCTTCTTCCTTCATTTCTTCCCCCTTCCCTCTCTTTCTCCCTCTCTTCCTCCCTCCTTTCTTCCCTCCTTCCCTTCCTCTCTTTTCCCCCCCATGAATCTCTCTGTCTCTGTCTGTCTCTGTATCTCTCTCGTTATATAACTGGATAAATATAACTTTCTTCTGTTGATCTTCAGCCAAATGATTCTCTTTTCTGGTTTTTGGATTTACTCACATTGATATGTCTTAATATACAATTGAAATTCACCCAGCCATTTTATCTATTGTGATCCTTTTGAATAAGGTAAATCTTTCCTGAGTTATATTCATGTGTCCCATCCTACCAACTTCTGATGATATATGCGATGTCAAATTTGCCTCCTCATTTGAAAGTAGACATCCAAGGAGACTGATTTTATTGCTAGTTCCTTTCTTGTAGTTTGTTTCCTATAATAACATTGTCATCTTTATCCTATTCTTCTTATATTGAATATATTCTCTATAAGATTTAGTTTAGTGTCTATACAAAGTCAGTTTTCTCCCTTGTACTTTAATTTTGATTTAAAAGCATTTCAATTAGATTTGTAAGACTTCATGCAAATATATATGTATATATTTTACTAATCTTTCAATCTTTATCTTGTGTAATTCATTTTTGACTTAGAGTTTATTATTCCTATATTTTAAATTACATTCCATGAATCCAAAATCTTCTTTGCCATTTGTTTACTTTTCAAATTTTCCTTTATTTTCCAAAGCTCTTGCCTTCAATCAACAATAAAGATGATCTTCTGACCTAAGTATTTCAGTTTATTGCACAGCAAATCATAATTCCTAGTAACACTTTCTAGATACCCTCTGGGAACATTATTTGAATTTTTTAAATCATAAGATGTAGGTAGTAGTTGCTAGGTTTGGTTACTCTTGGGAAGTTCTCTGTCATTTATTGAGAAATTCCCTGAAAAAATAATATACTTCTCTACCAAATGTTAGGTTGATCTATAGTGCCTCAATAGCAAGTCATTAATCATCACTACTCATCATTTTTCTTCTGATATTAAATATATAAGTTCTCTCTTCTCAACAAGATCTACAACATCATTGATTAGAAAATGAAACAGTTATTTTCTCCCAAGAAGTCCCAATTATATCCTCCATGGGAATAGTCAATACCTATTACTTCATTTTAAATATTCAGTGCTTTTTATTCATATCTTTATCTTGTATTTAATTCTTAATAGCCAATCTGCAAGTATTTACTAGGTATTTGCTTTGTGCCAGGCAAGATACTAGGCATTCAAGATACAGAGGTAAAAAAAATAATCCCTGCCTCAAGAAACATGTAGTCAAAACAGGTAAGACAAAATACATTTCTATAGGCCTATAAAAAAAGACAAGTATATTTGCGGGCAATTAGGGGATGGGGAGGCATTAATAACTGGTAGGTAGTGGTTGAGCTGAGAGAGCTAGGAATCCTGAGACAAAAAGTTAAGGAAGAAGAGCTTTGCAAAGACACAAAAGAAAGACAATTTTACTGAATTGTAGAGTATGTAAAATAAAATAATTTCCAATAATACCAAAAAAGATAAATTGAGATCAGGTTTTAGTGCCTTTTAATACCAAACAGGGGAGTTTATGTTTGATCCTGAATAGAATAGTTAATCCTTATAAGTTTTTTTCAGTTAGGGCAATGACATGTCAAATTTGTGCTTTAGTAAAATCAGGGTAGCTAGGTGGCATAGTGGGTAAAGTGCCTGGATTGAAGTAAAAAAGATTTATCTTCCTGACTTCAAATCCAGCCTTAGATACTTACAAGCTCTGTTACCCTGGGCAAGTCACTTAGTTCTGTTTGCCTCAGATCTTCATCTATAAAGTGACCTGGAGGAGGAATGGCAAATAATTCCAATAATTTTTGCCAAATAAAACCCCTAAGGAGGGTCATGAAGAATTACACATGACTGAAATGACTGAACTATAGCAATAAAACCAGTCCAAATAAATAAATGAAAAATCACTTAGAAAACATTTATTGTGTGCCATGCGGTACAATGCTAAGTCCTGGTGGTACAAACACAAAAAATCAGTCCTTTCCTTCAAGGAGTTTACATTTTAACACATATATTATATATTATTATATTACATATATAATTATTTTACATTATATTATTCCTATTCTAATAAGAGAAGACAATACATATAATAAAATGGTGGGCAGGAATCTGTGAAGTCATTGGAATGTTGAGTGGGAGTCATAGAGCGTTTTATTGAAATGGCCTTTTAAAGAATGGTAGGTTTTTTTGACTTTTTGTTTCAAGATCTAGAGGTGGTAAGGAAGGGAGAAATATGGATGATGAAATGATGTAAAAATAATTGGGGAGCAATAGGCCACATGGTGGATCTCAACTGGGCTAGTTATGGAAGGCAATAAGGAACAAGCAGAACCCAAGGAAGAAGCTGGAGACTGAAGTGCAAGGCAATTATGTGATGGATGCATTGTAGTGCAAAAAGACTTAAAATAGGGAGGTCAAATAATTCAGACAATGGATGATGACAGCCCAAACCCATAGTGGTGGCTATATGAGTAGAGGTCCCAAACTTAGGTTACTAGAAAAATGATGGTATTCTCAATAGAAATAGGGAATTTCAGACTTAAGGGGGTGGAGCCAAGATGATAGAGTAAAGCCAGCAAATCTCTTTGCCAATCTCTCTCAATGCACTTTTTCTACAACTTAAAAAGTGCATCAAGCTGAATTGCTTTTTTTAGGGTAGGGGAGGCAACAAGGGTTAAATGACTTACCTAGGTCAAAAGTAAGTGTCTAAGGCAGGATTTGAACTCAAGTACCCTTGAGGTCCAGTACTCTATCCTCTGCCCCATCTAGCTTTTCCTTAAAAAGTACAGAAAGTCAAATTTCAAGTGGGTAACAAAACAAAAAGTTAGAACAGGGCAATTAAGGAAGACAGAAAGAGAAGTCTAAAAACACTGGGGTCAGGCTGGTTGGGAGCACAGAGCAGGGAAAGTGGATATGGGCTGTGGCTCAAAGCAGCAGTAACAAGGAGCAGCATAGCAATAAGGAATTGACTAAAGGGGATTGAATACCTGATCGTAAAGAGATCCCAGGGGATCCTTGTACTATCACTAGGTACAAGATCAGGTTCATTTGGTAGTTCTATTGCTCATTACCTTATTCTCAGTTGTGATCTGAGCCTTGGATATTTCAAAGGGGGAAGAAAATATTCACTTCTGGCTTTTGTTTCCATCCACAAATTTTGGTTCTTTTTCTTTTTTGATGAATTTGGATTAGGAGGGGACTGTTATTCTTCTTTTCCTCTGTGTACTGCTGACAAGGGAATTATTCAATAAAAGCTCTTGAAAGCATGTAAATGGTGGAAAGTCCCAGAAGATCCTTAGGACTGTGCCATCATGGGAATGTTATTTG
The DNA here is from genome assembly GCA_023553655.1 of Myrmecobius fasciatus. Lineage (NCBI taxonomy): Eukaryota > Metazoa > Chordata > Mammalia > Dasyuromorphia > Myrmecobiidae > Myrmecobius > Myrmecobius fasciatus. The sequence continues at coordinate 13,142 of JAJPUD010007060.1, forward strand.
ATAAGGTCAGTGTTCCATTTCTTTGAAGTAAAAGTTTATTTTCCTTAAAAGCAAAAATGTAACCCCTGACTTGATTTGCCCCTGCTTCTCTTCATGTAGTTTCCTGGTCACCTAAGAACATAAAAAAATGGTATCTATATAAGAGTTGGAGAGAACATATGAATCATCATCCCTTGCTATGCTGCCCAGATGAATTTATAGATGGAGTACCTAAATGCTACTCTATCATTCCTAAATATCCTGGCTGTGTTAAGTCAAAGAAAACCTTTTGTTAACTGCCCAAGGCCTTATTTGGTACCAACATTGAGCCTAAACCCGAATGAAGAAAAGCCTGCAAATTATCCCTTTAGGAGTTCTTAACAGATATCCTCATCATTTTTCTAGGACTCCTTACCTATTCAGAAAAATCTGAATTCCAAGTTACCTTTCAAACTCAATTTAATCTTATTTTTTTGGCTTTCCACTTTCTCTTCTCTAAAATGAGGGGACTTCTGGAAGAGAGAAAAAAAAAAGCACAGCACCCTCTCTTTATTGACAAGGTAGGAAAATATGAATAAGAAACATTGTGTGAGCTGTTAAACATGGTTAATATGCCTTTGCAACAAAGATTAAAAACAAAGAAGAATAGAAAGCAATCTTCCTCTTTGTTTTTAATCTTTGTTACAAAGGCTGGAATGGTAAGAAGAAGATGTGGAAGGGATATATTCAGAGATGATTGGGATTTTAAAACAAAAGAGATAAAGAGAAACCAAGATTCCAGTCAAATAATAAAATGAAGGGATTGATCTGTATGCTATCTACGTCCCTTCTACCTCTAGCTCATTACAAAATATACTCTACATTTGTTATATATTCTGCTTCTATTGAGGGAAGGGACTTTCTTATGTCTCACAGTGCCTGTCAGAATACTTGCTTAATAAATGTTTGCTGAATATCAAAGTTAGGAAGGTTCCTTCCTCTGCCTCCCTCTAAAAGCTTTTGGATGTATTCATTTATCCAACCTGAGGAGGAAACACTGCTCCCTCTCTTCCCTCCCCCTCACCCCAACCACACCATGATACTGAATCAGCAGAAATGAGAAAGCTTGTGTATGAATTCATCTTTGATAAAATTCCTTTAATCATTTAAACCATATGAATACAACAATGTTTTCTCAATACAGAATCCATAATTCTAGCTCATTGTAATAACTTTCAACAAAGAAATCATTTAAAAAGATGGAGAAATCCTTTGAAAGTTTGGGGATTCATTATGAAAATTAAAATTGCATTATTTGGATATTTTATATGTGTAACACTCTTCTACTTTCTTATTATATTTTGCCGTCAGGTGCTTATAACTTACAGTGAATTTGTCAATGCATTCCTTCTTCCAAGGGATTAGGGAATGAAAGACCTGATAATTATAAAAGGAATTTCATAATCAGTCAACAGATAAGGGAAACAACTTTTCCAGAGGAAAATAATGATCTTTATCCCTGATATCTAATAGAGTGGCAGAGGGTTTGTGTGGTGGATAGTGCAATGGGCCTGTAAATCAGGAAGAACTGAGATCACTTGGTAGCTGTGTTACTTTGGGCAAATTACTTAACCTCTTTGCCTTAGTTTTCTCAACTGTAAAATGGGGAATAATAATGGCACCTACCTCACAGGGTTGTTGTGAAGATCAAATGAGATAATATTTTTAAAGTGCTTACCATGGTGCCTGGAAGATAGTTCACTCTTAATAAATGCTTGTTCCCTTCCTTTTTTTCTTCACCCCATCCCCGAAATCATGCTTTGACTATTTGTACAACCAGACCTATTTAATTGCCACAATGTGGTACTGGTTGAGGATTAAGTTTCTATCTTTCTTTGCCAAGAACTTTGTTAAGTGGGCAGGTCATTTTTACTAATTCTTTCCTTATGGCTTAGGCATCATTTCCAGGATGAAATGGGAAGATTTGAAGAGATGGTTTGACCTGGAAAATGGACAGATAAGAGTTACATTAAGGCTACCTCTAACTTTCATAGTGAGTTCATGATGTGGTAGAATGAATATGGAATTTAGAGACAGAGGCAGTCTGAAATGAGAATCATTTCACCTTTTTGGATTTCTTTATATTTAAAATAAGAGTGGTGGCCTAAAAGGTTTACTTTTAGGTTCAATATTTGGCAATGATTCAGCTATTACTCACCTTCAAACAACAGGCATTTATTAAGTGCCAGGGACTATATGCTAGATATGATGCTAGGTCCTGGAGATACAGAAACAAAAAATGAAGCTCACTTTGTGATGCTATCATCTTTACTGAAAACGTTTAATGAATTCTGAGCCACAAACCTCAATCAACAAAAAATACAGCCTGACACCCCAAACTTTGATGGGCTTATATGTAACAAAGGGAAACACATGCGCAGACACACTGGCAAAGTCAACCAGATACCCAGACACCCTATAACTGCATTAATTTGCTACAAAGAGCTTTCACTTAGCTCTTTTGTTTTTCCTCAGGTCAACTCAATTAGTTCTCTAGTTATTATATAATTTAGAAATATAATGTATATTATATAATTGAGAAATATATATGATTATATGCATAATTGATTATACATATCTATAAATTATATAATAGCTAGATAGCTATTATGATATCCATTATATAATTTAGAAATATATTATATAACTTAGAAATTATAGGGAAAAAGCTTGGATTATCCCTAGTTTTATATGCTAACTTCAGAAAGCCTCAGAGTGGGAGAGGGACTGCTGGGCAGCTACTCCAGTTGATTTCTCCCAAATAATCAATTGCCCTTCCTCCTTAATTGAAGTAATGCTTAGGATAAGCTAGTATAGTATGAAGTAAATCCCTGAGGATTTGGGCAGTTTGTGTAGATTTTCAACTAGGTTACTTCAGCACTCAATAATATCACTGATCAAGCTTAAGGAATACCTTCTTGGACTTTTCCCTCTCTCACATAATCCATATCCAATCAATTATCAAGTCATGTATTCTTTCCTATTACCATGAAATCCATGGATTATCTTCCTGGACATAATTTTTTTTCTATCCTGGTTTTGTTCAGTAAGCATTTGTCTTTATTAAAAAATCTTCAAGGGCTCCCTACTATATATTATCTCTCTATATAAAATATAATATATATATATAAACTATATATATAATACTATATATAATCTATAGGATAAATTTCAAACTTAGTTTGGCTTCCAGGCCTTTTCACAGTCTAGGTCCAGTCTGTCTTTCTAGCTGTTTTCTTATTATTCCCAGATACAAACCCTGTGCTTTAAAATATCTGGATTGTTCCTTAGTTCTCAAATACATATTCTAGTTACCTTTCATTTGCTCACATTGTACACTCCCCAAGAATTACCTGAAATGCTTTGTATTGTCTGCATTTAGCTAAATATTCTTCATCCTTGGGGTTCAATTCCATTTCTATGGGGTGTAACCCAAGAAACTTAATCCAGATGACCTCACTTATCTGAACTCTTGGAGCACTCACTGTTGGCATCATTTATTTGGACATTATTATATCCAGGCTTTCACTGCTAGTTATCTTTTCATACATAGATTATGTCTCTAATTAGACATTAGGCCAGTTAAGGATTGGGGCTATATTTTATTGTATCTCTGTGGACAGTGATTTTCATGATCATTGATACTCAAAAAATGTTTACTGATCATTTCCTGTTCAATTAGCAAAACAATCATCAAAACAAAATGAATTTTCATTCATTTTAACTTTTAAAAATTCAACACAGTACATAGCATGCATGAGACATAGGAGTAGATCAGAGAAAGTCAAACAAGAATATGATATCAATATCTAAAAGTGATCCAAAGTCTGTAGTTGTTTTCATACAGCTGTATTCATTCTCAAGTGGTTTTGGGTCCTACCTCTTTTCTATGGCTCTGAACCTTGACTTTTTTCTGTCTCTGCCAAATGCTACTTTTAAAGGGTAAATTAAAAATCTGTCTCCTTGAGCTTGAGACTCCCTCCAGAGATCACACAGCAGAGTGTGAAGAACAGACTGTATTAGTACAATCTTCCAAACTGCTCTCTTGTCTTTTCCTGGTGAGTGTTTCAAAAATGAAAAACATGCCAGGAGAACATTGTGTTTTGGGTAGGAAATTTAAAAGTTGGCAGAAATCTTTAAGAATCTTGGGTGGGAGTGGATATGACATTGTTTTTGGTTTGTTTGAAGGTCTCTGGATTTTTCTATAACCATTACAAATATTAGAAAGAGGTTCCCTTGCCCAGGTGCATGGAAGGAGATAATACTTCATTAGATACCGACACTATATTTTTTCCCTTAAAAATAATAGTATGAATCAAAAACATAAATAAAATACAAACCATATGGGGACTAAGTTGGACACTTAGAATCTTAAAACAGGAAGAAACCTTAGGAATTATCTAGGCTAATTCATTAATTTAGCCAAGGAAGAAACAGAGACCAGGGAGGTTAAACAATTTTCTGTGATTCAGGGGAGAGGGAGCTCTTACCAGTTAGGAAAATAGGTTGAACTCTGTCTCTAACACATACTGACTATATGATTCTGGACAAGACATTTGATCACTCAATAAACTTAAGCAGTACTCTATAAATTATAGAGAAGGTGCTAATCTGAATGAATAGAGGGCATGCCTCATTAGAAATTCTCAGTATCATCGAAATCATAAGTATGGTTAAAAAAAAAAGAACAACATTATACTAATAGATCTCAAAGCCATATTTAGAAGATTCTCCACATTGATTATTGAAAAAAACATCTTATTGGCTTGAAGTTTTCAGGCTTTTCTTTCCTTTTTGGAAAGAAGAGTTCAATTGGCAGTTGTATTCCTGCTCCTCTGACTTGGTTCAGGGATGTTAAAACCTGAATTTTTTCTTTTCCTCTTAATCTGTCTTTGTCAGGTCTAGGATATATGTGAAAAGGCAGAGATATTTTTTTCCTGTCATTTGCACTCCTCTTTTCAACTTTATCCTTGTAGCCAATGGTGAGTTTTGTCTCTGATGAGCCTTATCTTCCAAACTTCCCCATTCTATCTGATGGGGATAGAGTACTGCACTTAGATCAGGAGGATTTGAGAATAATTCCATATTTGTGTGTATGTGTGTGTGTTTCTGTAAGTATATACATAAGTATGTATATCTATATATGTATGTTTATATACACACATATATATGTGTACATATACATACATGTATATGTATATGTATGTAGATGTGTGTGCATTTGGCTAGCTGTCAGTTCATAGCCATAGCTAAAGACTGGATCAGAGCTTTGTATTAAAGGGGTACTGGAAATAATTATGGAACTTATAAAAATAGGTGAGGAGAGTATCACTTTTTCGTAAATACTAGGTAAAGCTGTCCATCAGGGTGAGACTAGCTAGTGATGGTTTTAATTGATAGTTATCCACTTAGTCAAATAAGAGATGGAGGAATACTGGAGGCTGAGTGTGTCTAGTGACTTAGCATAAGAAAGTCTTAAAGAGCACTCTAAATGTGAAAAGCATATACTTTTTCTATGGAGATACCAGACCAATATCAGATTCTGCTGAACAGTCAGATTGTGATTTCATCTTGTCTTTGTAACACCTGCACTCTTAGTGTTATAGTATGTAACACAATGTCCCATTGTGGTTAGAGCCCTTATAACCAACCTCCTTTTTAAAGTCATTGCTAATAATTGACTTCTTGGTTGTTTATTTGATTTTATATATTTATTCATTTGGGTGGCTAGGTGCTCAGTGGATAGAGAATTAGTTTAGAGTCAGGGAAATTTAAGTTCAAATCCAGCTTCATTTACTAACTAGGTAGTGATCCTGGGTAAGTCAAAGAACCTGTTTGCCTTAATCCACTGGAGGAGAAAATGGCAAATAGCTCTAGTATCTTCTCCATGAAAACCTCACAGCCAGTATTGGCATGTGATGATCCACAGGATCACAAAGAGTCAGATATGAATGAACAGCTAAACAAAAACAACTTATTCATTCATTCAGTAACTAGATGGTTGAGTGGAGAAAGTGCTAGACTTGGAACCTGAAAAACCTGAGTTTGAATCCTTCCTCAGTTACTTCCTAGCCTGTGATTCTGGCAAGCCACTTAACTTCTCTATGCCTAAATTTCCTAATTTGTAATATAAGGATAAGAATGGTACTTACAGCATAGATATTGTGAGGAATCAAATGAGATGACAGAAACCTTAAAGCATTATGTAAATGCTAACTATTAGAACTATTATTCATTTACTCACTCTTTCATTTATTAAGCAATCATCCATTAATGTAACCTAAGTTGGTGTTCTAGGTTCTTTTTCTCCTCTATTTACCTCCCCTCACTGCCATCAGTTCTCAAGGAATTAATTACTCTATCTATGTAGATTGCTTCTAGGACTACAAAATCAGCCTTAGTCTTGTGCTCTATTACAATCTTACCAACTGCCTATTAGGTATTTTGAACTCCAAAAGTATTTCATACACAATATATCCAAAACAGAATGTTATTTTTCCTCCCAAAACTACTTCTCTTTTAAGCTTTTTTATCTTTTAATTGAAGATATCACCATCCTTCTAATCAGTTTAGTCTGTCTTCATTCATCATTTCAATTGCATATCCAACACAATAGTTTAAATCTTCATCACCTCTCACCTGAACTATTGTAATAGGCTCCTAATTGGTCTTCCTGCCTTACACAATTCAAAGGGATTTTCCTGAAACCTGAATGTAGCCATATGACTCCTATACTCAATTGATTTCAATGACTCTTAAGTCTCTGACGTTTAAAGACCTTTAAAACCTAGCCCCAACTTAAGTTCCCTAGCTTTACTATACATTACTTTGTTTTATATATGCCATGTTTTAGTCAGACTTGGCGTCTTACAGTTCTTTAAACATGGCAATCCATTTTATGCCTTTGTATGGCCTCCTTGCCTGGAATACCCTCTCTTCTCACTTCAGTCTCTCAAAATCCCCAGTTTCCTTTTAGACTCAGCTCATGTGCCACCTTATAGCAAGACTTTTCTAACCCCACACCTCAGCTATTACTGACCCCTAATTGCAAATCACCCATTTATGTACATGTTATCTCCTTCCATAGCATGTAAACTCATTGAGAGAATAGAATATTTGACTCTTGTCTTTTTTTTACCAGCATCTAGTAGGCACCGAAGAAATACTTGTTGATTGGCTACTATTTGTAATTCATTGAGTTAGAGATGGGATAGAAGAATCACTTAATATTTTCTTATCAATGAATTCTGAGCTTGGAAATGATTGCTATTCCTTAAATAATAAGAAGTAAAATGTAATCACAATGAAGTCCAAAGTTGCTTATAAAACTTTCATATCTTAAAAATTGTACTTAGGGGGAAATGCCAAGTGTGTCTTTGTGTGAAGACACTACATTCTGAAATAACTTGAAATAGAGAAATAAACACATATTATCTGCCTCTCTAAATGATTAGAAATTGAAACAATTCTTTCTGTCTTTATTTCTTGGAGTATTAAAAACAAATAAATACTATTAAACTGTCTGTAACTTGAATTCTTCTGTCTTGGATCTGGAGTCTTATACATGATTCATTCAACTGGCTAAACCAAATTCCATTTATTGAACAGGCTTGTTTGAAATAAAATGACAACAAGACATTTTCCTCTTTACTTCCAGCTAATCTTCATTGATCCTCAGATAATTGATGACTGATGAATTTCCCTTCCTCATCCTTTCCTTCCTCCCTTTTTAAAAGTACAGTAGACTAAAAGTTATGAGAACTGACTTCTAGTTTTAGTCCTGCTATGGCTTGAGCAAATAATTTGTTTTTGTTACTGTAGTCTTAATTCAAAATCTTATGAAACTTTAGATTACTGTGTTTTGCCATTCACATGATGTATTATAGTTGTCAGTTTTCTATTTTTTTTTTACTATATAGAGCTTTCTTTTAATAAATTGTGTCTGTAAGTATGGAAATGGGTGCCAACTTAATGGGCTATCTACTGGGGACATTTTTCATGTTTATGGATGAAATTTTGGGCTACTAGGTAAAAGATACTTTTAAAAATGTCATACTTTGAGCCATAGGTAATTCTGACAAGAAGGCATACTAAGAAAACGCTATCCACATGGTATATAAAGTACTGAGAGAATATGTAATAAGGGAAGGCAGCAAAAAGGGTTAAAAAGAGCATTAGATCAATATATCTGAGTTTGAGTTCTAGAGATGATACTTGCTGACTGTAATCATGGGCACATCATATAATCCCTCTAAAATAAAATGTTCCTTTCTTTAACTGGGTATGTCATACTACCTATTTTCAGAGAAACAGTAGGGCATAGTCGATAAAGGGGATGACTTTGTATTCAGAAAGGCCTGAGTTCAGTGCTGTATGATTTTGGACAAATCTCTATGTACCAGGCACCTGTATAAGATTTGAAGGGACAGACAAGTTGTGTTATTGTTCAACAATGGAGGGGATCTTAATCGACTGCAAGAAGATAAAACAAATAGAAAAACCAACTACCTGCCTCACAGAGAGAAGTTATTTGTAACCTTAAAAGTTATATAAGTAAGCTATTAATGGAAATAGAGTATAGGATCGATTTGAGGTACAATAGTACAATGGAAAAAAAAACAGTCTGAAAGACATGTACCACAAGTTAATGATAGATTGATACAGGGGATGGGGGTGGGGTATGATGGACCTCATGCTTTTATCAGCATACTCTTTGAGCTTTCTAAGCCTACTATCTCTTGTTTAACCTTTCCCCCTTAGTTGTATTGGAATGTATGATCTTTCAGCCTGCAAATCTTCAAAGTATGATTCAGGTATTGTATTCTTTACTGTGTAATAAAAATTAGTATTAAAAAATCCAAAACATTTTATAAGTTAGGGGGAGTCAAGTTTAAATACCTCTTCTGACACTTTCCTGTGTGATATTAAATATAATCTCTCTGAGTTTTGGCTTCCTTAATAAGCAAAATGAAAGAGGTAAATTGAATGGGTTCTAAGGTAACTTTTTATAAGTGAACCAGGCAAATCTTATAAGAATGTAAGATTTGGATTGATAGAGAAAGGGGACATCCAGAAAGGAGAAATAGATTTAAAAAAGAATTATAGGGACAGCTAGGTGGTGCAGTGGATAGAGCACCAACTCTGAAGTCAGGACGACCTGAGTTCAAATCTGGTCTCAGACACACTTTCTAGCTGTAAGTCACTTAACCTCGATTGCCTCAGTAAAAAAAAAATGTAGCTACTCATTACTATAAGTATTGTTTATAATAATAGTAAGCACTTTAAGGTTTGCAAAGTGCTTATTGCATTATCTTGATCTTTGCAACTTCCTTATGATTTAGGTGCTATCACAGTCTCCCCTACCCCTTTTATAAATGAAAACACAAAGGTTTAAAAAGCTAATGTTTTATTTGTCTGAGTTCACACATCAGCCTATCATTTTGGAATTTCCAACATTCTAGAGACCCTTTGTGGAACTTTTAGAGGAAAGGCATTTTAGTATAGTGGAGAGCACTTTAATTTGGACTGAGACCATTTTCATATCCAACTTCAACACATTCTAGCTGGGTGAATTTGGGCAAATCATGTAATGTCTCTGATACATAGATCTGCAATCCATAAAGTAATAATAATGCCAACCCTGCCTAAGTCATAAGGTGGCATAAGGATCAAATGAGAGAACCCATGTAAAGCCACTATTATGTAACAATTTAGCCATGTCCTGATTAACATAGTTTTGTACTATGATTGCTTTCAGCATTGTTTTTCTTTTTCCTTTCCCCTTTCTTTTACCACTTTCTCTTTGTCATTGAATTCTTATGAGCTCTCAGCCTAGTCCGTTCTCTCTACTGTCTCTCCCTCTGTCTCCCCCAAATTCCAAATTGCTGGGAACATAGATATCCAAAACTCAGCCTAGTGTGAATTTCTTCTTTAGGCCAGAATGACAGATCCCTGGAAGTTCCAAGTTTTGCTGATATCAAGAGGCTTCTGAGTAACTGCCTTTCAAACCAACAAATAAAGATAGACAGTCTGTCAAAAACATGCAAACCTGGCAGACTGAGAATTGGTAATGATAAAAAAAAATACCCTCTGAGCCCATCATTCATATCTCATATTAAGGAGCAAGAAAAACAAGAACGCAGAATCTGCTTGAGAAATAAATGACAGAAAATTGCAGAATAGTAGTTCTGAAAGGGACAGTAGAGGTTATCCTGGCCAATAGCCTCATTTTGTAGATAAGGAAATTGAGGCTTAGAAAACTTAAATTACTTTCCCAATGTCATACAGATGGTAAATAGCTGAAATGGATTTTGAACCTAGATCTATTGAGTACAAATAAAGCCAATATTCTAAGAGCTGAAGGAGACTTTCACCCTCCTCTAAGATCATAGGTTTACTGTTAGAAGATGCCTCAGAGGTCATCTTGTCCTAGCCTTTCATTTTGAAAATGAAGAAACTGAAGCCTAGAAAAGGATGACTTAGCCCAGAATGCCACAGCAGGTAATTGGCCAAGCTGAAGCTGGGGCAAGATCAATCTGAACCTCTCTTCAATATATTACAAATGCTTCCCTCCCTCAAGATTCTTATTCCCTCCCTTCATTGAACTTTCCCTGTCTCCCAAAGAACAAAAGATAAAAAACCTCAAACCAATAGTGGTTTCCCCCCCTGGAAATCAATCATTCCCCTACCTCAGGGTAGTTATTTCCTTCAAGGCACCACTTATCTAGTGAGGTAATAATGATGATGAAAAGTGGTACAATTTTCCCTTCCCTTCCCTTCCCTTCCCTTCCCTTCCCTTCCCTTCCCTTCCCTTCCCT
>JAJPUD010007060.1:37695-84712 GCA_023553655.1 Myrmecobius fasciatus
CTCTCTCTCTCTCTCTCTCTCTCTCTCTCTCTCTCTCTCTCTCTCTCCCTCTCTCTCTCACCCTCTCTCGCTCTCTCTCTCTGTCTCATATGCACATATACACACATATATTCTCTCTCTTTTTTTATTTTAGCTCCACAAATTACAATAATTCACTTTTTAAGGGGGATTGTGGAATTTAACCCTTGATATTTCAGGATTCCTCTTCTACTAATTTTTTTATTTCTTTAAAATTTTCTTTTGTCTTTATCACATCACTAAACTAGTTGATTCTGGGAGGTAGGTGCTATTACTCACATTTTATAAGTAGGACATAAGGATCCTGGTCACAGTTTTGGGGCAGAAAAGAGGGCTTCACACACAGATCAGATTATAGGCCAGGAAAATGGTGATCATACTTGTCCTTGGATCATTTCATTTTGGAAGAACTAAGGGTTTTGCAGACTCCCAGACGTAGCTCTAAAACAAAAGAACTTGTCAAGAATGAAAGTCTCTCATGGAGAAGGGTGATGGCAGATGAGACTAGACATGTTTGTTCTGCCATCCTTGCAGTTACACACAATTATAGTCTCTTATTACATGTGATTAATCTCTCAACTTAGGGCATTATGTCCTTACATATAGGTTCTCCATCTGTAGGAGTGTAAGTTTTATAAAATATTTTTTGGATATGGGAGATAGGTTTTTTCTAAAAGCTTGGACAATTAACTTTGTTTTTATTTATGATTCTTTGAAATATAGTTCTAGAAAAATAGGCTTTAAAAACTATTTTTAAATGAGTTCAATATCAGCCCATTGTCTTTCAATTGGAGTTCCTTGGCTGGAACATTAACCCAAATCAGTCCGCCTTTCTTTGAGTGGACAGTAATAGCTCCCCAGTCCAAGCATCTGTGGTTTATTGTTTAGGTTTTGATAGTTCAGGTAGTTGGTTCATTCTCAGAGTATCAAAGTGACATCACTATATTGAGGTCAGAATTCAGTGTGTCCCACTGTGGTTGATCAGAACAATATGAGCTCTACCACAGATTGGGCACAAATAGTTCACATGAACAATGGAGTGGATATGGCTAAATTTGTTCAGCTGCCATTTCTTTTGAGCTAGTGCAATTCTGCTTTGCTTGTGGAACACAATGGCTTTTTTTTTTTGATGTGGTCAGTTCTTTGCCAGTGCCTCCCATGTCATACAACTTATTTTTGTCATGCAAAATTCTTCAGAGAGACATTGAGATCCATATATCATTTCTTCTGACCTCCATGGGAGGGTTTGTCTTATATGAGCTCTCCATAAAGTAGTCTTTTGGAGAAATGTGTGTTTGGCATTCAAATAATGAGTCCAGCCCATTGGAGCTGGGCTCTCTGCAGTAGAATTTGAATACTTGCCAGTTTAGCTTGGGAAAATAATTCAATGTCTGGTACCTTATCTTATAAGGGGACCTTTAGAATCTTCCAAAGACAATTCAAATAGAAACTGTTCACTTTCTTGACATAGAGTTGGTGATTAAGTTTCAGGATTACTAGGTGGGGTTGGCAGAGAGAGTTTGAAGTACTGATAAAATTACTCTCTGAGTAGGGAAACATATAAGCAGGGAAGATCACTGATGGGGAACAGTTCAATTTTATAGTCCTGCACTCTCTGGAGGTCCTGGGTAGCCCCACTTTGCTGTTTCCAGTCAAAAACTTAAGTTGTATCAAAACCCTGAGTTAAAATTTCCCTTTAAATCTGTCCATGGCCCACACCATCTTTGCTGAATCCATTTTGGGGTTATAGCCCTCCATGGGCTATCTCAGGGTGTCTTTCCCCTCCCTTTTCCCCAATGCCACGTGGTATCTTTCTTCTCAACCCACCACAATGTTTCATAGTATCTTTCTCCTATAGCTAAATAACTCTTTTAGGGTGCCTAAACTCTTCTATGAATTGAGCCTGTCAGTTAAAGGCATACTCCTACCTCATGGAATATTTGTGAGTTCCAACAGGGAACTTGAATTTTCCATTGTTAATTGTCAATTGTCAAAACCCCTTTCCTTGCTAACTATATGTTCTCCTAACTCTATTTCATATTTATCATTCCTGGTGTCTATTGTTTCTCTTCATTTTGTCTGTAACTTCTCCTAAATAAACCTATCTTTTGCAAAAGAAAATGGTCATTTTAAATTCTTCATATGGTTGAACCCCAGTACTTGGTGTCTACATCATTCTCATCATTTGATACTCTACCTCAAACACATCATTTGGATCTAGGAATAGCTACCTTGAACACATCACTACTAGACTGTCCAGGTTTCACAGGCACAATAATGAGATTAGCACAACAGCTCTGTAAATCTTTAAAGTTTGGTAGACAGCCTAATACCTCTTCTTTCCCATATTTTCTTTTGGAGCCTTCCAAACACAGAACTAGCTCTGGCAATGTGTACATCAACTCCATTGTCTATGTGTACATCTCTGAAAAGTATGCTACCCAAGGTAAGTAAATTTATCCATAGCAGTCAATATTTCTTAGTTAGATGTAGCCAATGACTGTATGTAAGGATGTCAGTCATTAGGACTTGTGGAAAATTATGGCAAAATTTGGTTGTCCAGAGAAATTCTTCAGTTTCACAACAGCATGCTTGCCCAGATTCTGGATAATGGAGAATACATTTGCATTTTCTTAATCAGCAGTGTCAAGTAAAGCTGTGTGCTTGCTCCTACTTTTTAGCATGATGTTTTCAGAATTGCTGTCAGACACCTTCAGTGAGGACAAAAATGGTGTTAAAGTCATCTATCTAACAGTGAATTATTTAATCTGAGAAGGATACAAGTCAAGACTAAAGCAGAGGGAGAATTGGCGAATGGTATTTTGTTCATAGATGATTGTGAACTCAATACAGTCTCTGAGACTAAAATGCAAGAAAGTATGGGTCAACAGCTGTTTATGCTATTTTTGATTTAACAGTTAATACCAAGAAAATACAGGGTTTTGGTGGCTTAGAATAAGTATAAATAGCAATTATTTTCTGTTCTGACCAGAAACTTTGCAGGTCTTTTCCTCCCAGCAAGTTATTTTTTGTGATGATAAATTAGGCCCTTCTCAGTTCTTATCTAACTCTTGGCCATTGAATGAGCATTGCCTCAGACAAACAGACTTGGGAAAAATTCCAATTTAGAAAGGTGAAGGTAATTTATTGCATCCTGTGCCATTGCCAGTTGTCTAGACTTTTATTATGCTGATGGATTTTGGTAACTAGAAGAATGAATGAGGCTGACAACTTTGTGAAGCTCTGCTTTACTTAAATCAATTCACTCACATGTTAATACATCACCCTCATGATGTCATCAAACCTCATCACGAAGGAAAAATGGACAACAACAAAATTATGCATCAAAAAATCTTTTCAAGGTCCTTTTGTTTTGATAGGACAATGTTTCACTTTCTGTACTTAATAATTGTATCTCCTTGGTACTGATATGCCTCTTTCTTGTGTTTTTGTCTGTAATTTTTTTGTCAATTCAAGTAACATAGATCTTTTTGTTTTGTTTTAGTGTTTTTGGAGGTTCAAATGCTTCTTTTTATTGAATCTCCATCTTTTTTCATTCAGGTTTTCAAAGTATGTTATGTTTTGTGCTTCTTAAGGATTTTTTTTTGTTTTTTGGAATGTATTGTTACATTCCCTTTTGTAGAATATTATGTTACTCAAATTTCTTTTTGTTTTTATTTAAAGATCTTTATTTTGGTTGTTTGCAGAATATTCTGTTTTTCATTGGAAATGTTTTATTTAACCATTCTGTTTCTTGGAATATGAAACACCAATTTTGTTTTGTTTTGTTTTTACTGGAGGTACTCTGAGGATTTTTTCTCTTAGATTTAGATTTCTGTTTTTAGAAATTCTGGGCAGTTTTCTTATATTATTTCCTGAATCATAATGTTTAGATTTTTTTTGTTTTGTGATATTTTTCTTGGAAATCTATGTTTAAATTATCTCTACACACTTTCTCTTTAAGGTCGATATGTTTTCTTTACACAGAAATCTTTCAATGCTACTGCTTTTTTGCATATGTTCCTCTAGATTATCCTTTATAGCAATATATGTATATTCCAAGTAAGTTTTTCTTTTCTTTTTTTTACTTCAATAAAGAGTCAAGATGTTCTATTCTGTTTCTACAGTTCAGGATACTAATTTTAACCTTTTATCACTTCTAACTTTTTCTATGGTTTTCATTCTCTGTTTAATTATTCTACAATGTCCTGGTGTGGTTCTATGATCTCTTGGTATTTCATAGGGTTCTAGTTTTCATCAGCAATAACTCAATTTTATTTAAATAAATTTTTTGTGTTTTTGGAATTTTAGTGCTCAGATTTGCTTGCATTCTAGGTTTTTAATTGAAATCTTCCATAAGATATCTAGTGCCTTTATAAGTTATGTATAGATATATACATGTCTTTATATATTTTATGTTTTTATAGACAGAAATTCCCCATGAGTTTGCCTAAATGTGACCGAAAGAGAGGGATGGATAGATATCTTTGGAATTTTGTCCAAAACTCATCAAAAATACTTTTATTCCTGCCTGATGAATACATTTTCTTTCCACAGAAATTCTATTTCATTAAAAAAACCAAAAACCCACCAGTATTTCTCATAGCCTGGAGTGTGGAGAGATGTTCTTTGAGGCTTTTTATTTCTTTTAGGAGAAAAAGCAGCTTATACTTAAAATATATATTTATAGCAAGCTCTTGAAAACTTTTGTGGTTCCCTCCACACTTGAAGGGTATGAATGTCACATCATGCGTCATGCCTAAATATGATAATTAGAGGAGATCCAATTTCATAGTGATTAACTAGGGCACTGATGGTAATTGAGAAGTAAGTGGGTTTTATTAGAACTGAGAGCAGAGAAAATTTAAACAGAGAAATCTAGGTTACAGATCAGGTTTCAACACAAAGCAGAAGAGAAACTTATGATTCCTAGGATTTAATGTTAGGAAGACTCTTAGATTTACCAAGTCCAATCCAAGTCATTCAAAATGCTGAGCTTTCTACTGTAGGCTTAGGGATTCCTTGACTGTATGAAATAATTGTAAAAATCCTCTGAAAATAGCCCTTTTGATTCTTAATGGGGTAATTTGCAATTGGCCCTGATTTCTATCAAATACAAAACAACAGTTCCAGTTTTGACAGATGGACTTCCTTATTCTGTTTGCTCTATTGTGCATCACACCCACCCTTTTGTTTTCTTCTTGCAGAATCATAGGATCTCAGAGATGAATGAGCTCTTTAGAGACTTGGTTGTAAGTAATAATCTTATCTACAACATATATAAGGTCTTGTGAACTCAATATTCTTTGAGGTCATCATAATTAACAAAGGATTTTCTTAGCATGGTGTAATAAAAACAATATAGGGTTTAGATTCATAGGGCTTGAGTGTAAATGACATGGTGTCCTATTACTTGCCAGTTGTGTAACCTCAGGTAAACTATTTCATTTCTTTGAACTTCAGTTTCCTTCTTTGGAAACTGAGGATATTAGACTAGATAAGTCCCCAGTTTGAATGTCTGAGGATTGGAGTGTCTTTGGGTACCAGAGCATTGCAAGGAATCCACAAATCTTTGGGTAAGCACATATAACTTTGATAGATGAAATAAATTTATACATCTATGTGTGTGTATATCTATGTACACACATATATTTTACTCTTTTAAAATGTGGGTGAATGCTGATTTAGACAACATTCATTTTAAAGCTGTTGATTAATATTTTTTTTTTAAATTAGGGCTTCTCAATCAACAGATATTAACATCATTATTATGTGCAGGTCTATGAAATTTTTTGACATTAATAAAGGCATGTACCTGTTTGAAAACGTTGGGAACAATTGAATTAGATGATCTCTAAGGTCCTTCTATCTCTAAATCTTCTGATCCTAATGATCCTACTCTTCCTCATAGAGAATAAATCTAGGCTATGGGCTCATTATCCTCCAGTTTCTGGATAAATTGGTGTTTTGTGCAGCTGGAGTGCATGTGATAATGGGGAAAAATGAGCAGATATTCCCAGATAAATTTAATAAGATGAGTTTGGAGTTGGGGAGAGGGAAGTAGATAATTGTTTAGCTTTAAAGGGGAAGAAACAATCATGAGGCATTCAAAGAGTGAACAACATGAGAGAGAGGGTGTTGTGCTGCTTTTAATTAAAACTGCAGCTTCCAGGATAAAGCTAGAGAGAGCCTGCATTGTCTCAAAGGGGATTTAAAGTTCAGCCCATCTGCTGGGCCTGCTATAAATGGCAATGTTGGCTTCTATGCATCTTATCACATTCAAAGGGAGGATTGATTTAAAAGGAAAAAAAAATTTCTCAAATGGGAAGAGTAATTATTCACCAGGGAAGTGAGGAGAGAAACAGGGAAAAAGAATCTCAGGAATAGAGACCCCCAACTTTTTTGTGAGAAGGTACATTATTTTATGGCCCTAAAATTTTGAGTTCATTAGGCTACAGAGAGAAGGCATATTGTATAGTGAAAAGTAAGCTGGACTGGGAATAAAGTATTTTAGTTTTCAGAGCTGGTGCTGATGCTTCCTAATTATGTTACCTTGAGAAAATTACTTTCCTTCCCTTAGTCTGAATTTCTTTATCTGTAAAATGGGAATAATCGTTTACACTGTCTACCATACAATATTATTATAAAGAAAAGGCTTTGCAAACCTTAGAGTGTTGTAATAATGTGAGATGTTATCAACTGTCTATGGCTTCCCCAGTTTAAATTCTTGACTACAGTATATAAAACATGGCAATAGTTTTTCTCTATATCCATATACCTCATGGAAATGATCATTTTGTAGGGGTTTGTAGCAGCAGTTATCATTCTGTGATCAACCAAGCCAAAAATTTGATTTGCTATTCGATTATGACTGACTAGTTTTGAATTCCTGCTTTAGGAACTTGGGTGGTTACTACCAGCTCCACTTGCTTCACATAATTTATTTCCATCCTATAAATTCCCTTCCCTTTTCACCAGCTACATTTCTTTGTCTTTTCCTCTTATCCTTTTTCATCTTTATCTCTCTTGTTTTTAAATCTCACTCCAAGATGTAATGGAAATATTACCCAATTTTGAATATTGCATTTACTATTTATACATTATAACTTGTCTAAGCAAATCCACACTTTTGCATTGTTTTTTAATGTTTAAGATGGAATTGAATGAAATAGGTTCTAAAGTATTCTAGTTTTAAAACCTATGATTGTACATTAATATTGCTGAATTTTATTGCTTATTTGGTTCTCTGAGATGCTCACATCTTGAGTACCAGGGTAGGACTTTGAGACATAGTAACAGGGAGTTATTCTATAAAAGAAACAAGTTGAAGGAGAAGAGATAAAGAGGATTTTACTTCATTAGTCAGCTGAGAGAGAAAACATAAAAGGCAGATTTAAATAATTAGTTTAAAAAGGAAGAAAAAAGAACTAAAAAGTTAAGCAGAATTTCCAAGCTAGTGAAAAGGACAATATAAGAAGGGCTGAGGAAAAGAGAACAAGGAAGGTTAGAGTTATCTTAAAGTAAATTAAGCTAAATTAATTGAGTCAACTGTCATTATAGAGGAAGAATGGAGGAAAATACTAATTTGGAAATAAAACAACAACCAATATTAAAGACAAGTGTAAGAAATATAGTCCTACCTCTCATAATTTTAAATGTGGATGGATTAACAATCTATTAAAAGAAGAAAAGTGACAAATTGTAATCCTCCAGGAGAAACTGAGGAAGTACTACAGATTAGAGATTAGTTAATATTTTGTTGATAGTAATGGAGAGTTTAGAATCCATAGTTATGGATGGGACTGAATGGGACTCTTGTCTCAAAGCATCCAGTCCATGGAGAGTTTAGACTGGCAGCCTATGTTAGCTAGCCATCTGGATCGCAAGGTATTCAGCAACAGAGAGTTTGGACTGGCCACCATAGCCAGCCACTTGGATCTCAAGATATCCAGCACCAGAGAGTTTGCTCCAAGGATTCTTATAGGGCTCCAGTGCTCAGGGAAACAAAGCAGAAGGGAGACAGAAGACTGGGGGGGTGTGATTGGAGTTCCAGGAAGGGACTATAAATTTAGTTCTGACAGGTTGGGAGTATGGAGGAAGGATCATAAATTCTGATAAGTTTGAGAGGAAGCTAGGAGCCACTGAGTCTGAAGCCATAAAGATAAAGGGTATATCTAGGTATTTGTGATAGGCCATCTGGAGGTTTTTTGACTCTTTGGAATGCCAGTGGTCATAACTCTGCAGCCCAATTATCTCAGTCCTGATGCTCAGAAAGGAAGGGTTTGCTATGGAGGCAGAATAAAGGGAAACTGAGACAGAACAATTGAGGAAAACTGAGACAGGGGAACTGTGGCACGACATTCCACACTCTCTCTCCTGCATATTAAAATCATTGAATCACCTTCCCCCAGATACCTGGAAGGTCTTAGCATTATGATTTTGACTAACCCTACAGATAAACCCTACAGATAAACCCTAGCAGATAAACCAAAATAAAACTAGAAAAAGTGCAAGAACCTAGGGTGAGGGCAAGTCTCTCCCTTGTAGCCCCAGAGTTGTTAACAGCCTTCCATAGTTCTCCCTGTTGCAAGCTTGTCAGGTCCTCTGCAGTTCTGGAGCTCCATCTCAGCCAGGGAATCCATTTTGAGATGGACAAGTCAATGTTAGGTCTGCAGTAGTTTGTGCGCCTCTCAGCTTCTGCTTGCAGAGGGAGCAGCAGTGCCCAAGGCAGCTGTGCTAGCCCCTTTAGGAGGGAAACTGCATGGCAGTCAGAGATTCCAAGGGGAAAGGGTGAGGCCCGAAATTAATCCACCTGTCCCTGCCCAGAAGAACAGAAGGCTGGGGAACACTGCTGCAGAGAGGATCCAGATCAGAATATGCACACTTAGTCAGACCACCAAGCCAGGCAAATCAGGAACTTGGAGGCCTAATAACCAAACTGTAATGTCTTGGAGGATACTGAAATACTAATTGGGGAACTTACAGGATTGGATAAGGGGATCAGAGAGACTGCCAGGAATCAGAAAATGGTCCCAGAAACTGAGTCTGCCAGGGCAATTCCAACAGAATAAGGGGTTCAAAGTTAAAGCAGAACCAGCAACCACAGTACAGTTGGGGTTTAAATAATAAACCAAACAGGCAGAAAAAAATGAAAAATGGATTGCTGTAAGGACTTCCAATTTAAACTTGTGTGTTGGGGTTGGGACAGGAATGTCTGAGGCCAGGTGAATAGGAAACTAGAGACACTAAGGGTTCCCATTCTTTCAAGTACTTTTGGGAAAAATCCACTAGCTTTCCTGGTTCCCCATTTCTCATCCTCCCTTTTTTCACCAAAGGAATCATCCAAGGAAGAGTAAATAGGGCTCTAGTTGTCAAATTCACCTCACATAACAGACCAGTATAGTAGGGGTTTTCCACTCTGGAACTAAAGATCCCTCAAACAATTCCATATCCTCAAGGAAACATTGTGATCAATTAGATAATGCAGAAAGAAACTATCCATTACAGTAACAGTCACCCAAAATCTTAACCCAACATTTTCCATCCTTAAATCCAAAATACAGCAATAGGGAACCCAGTCAGGATTGTACAGTAATAGACAGTAATCGTTTAACAGTCTGTCATCAACCACTTTCAGTTCCCTCCAAATCAATGAGGCGAAATGTCCATTAGGAGCAGGGTTGACATCTCTTCTAAAACAGCTTCCTCCTGAGAGTGGGTAAAGTAGACTCTTTTTCCAAGAAGGGGGATAAGTGAAACAGACACTGATCTGAGACAGGTCCTATAAGCAGGTCAGTAAGGATGTAACATGACCAAAATCTGGAACAAAAAACAAATCTAACAAATAAAGGTTAGAACAGCCTGAGATAGACTGGTTCACAAGGACTGCTACAAAATGTGGAGAAACCAGTATAGATGTGCCAACAGCTTTCCAAGTAAGGAGACAAGTTGTGTCTCACAGGACAGACAAACGGTTGTCAGCTGTAGTCCTCATAAACAAAATAGCAGTTAGGTCTGTCAGACAACTGTGCCAATTCTCTTCTCATTATTTAGAAACCTTTAAAGACCAGAATACCTACAGACAGAAATATCTAGTAACAGATAATTAGGCTAAATATTCATTTGCTTAAGTATAATGATTACATATAACCAGATTGGAAACATCAAGGTATGACATAATTGAATTTCATTAATGATTTCTATTGACTATTACTCTGGTTATAGAAATCAGTTACAAGAGGAAAAACAGGGACATGAATATAACATAATATAATCAGTCAAAACTGAATTCTTCAGCATATATAGGACACAGGATAAAATAGCCTTAACTCAGTTTTACTCAAGGTAATTGTCCCAGTAACTTTCAGAAGGTGGAGCTTTAAAACTCCCAAATAATAGTAGCCACAGGCCCAAAATTTTACCTCCAATAACAAATTCCATTAACCAAAGCTTCAGATAAATCCTAAACAGGCATTTACCATGACCTTATATTGATAGCAGTAAGAGAATTGTCCTATGAACTTTCTGGGACTTATCTTTCATACCTAAGTAGATGTTTCATAAGGTGACTATTACAGATCATAAATTCTGATAAGTTTGGGAAGAAGCTAGGAGCCACTGAGTCTGGGGCCATAAAGATAATGTCTAGATATTTGAGATAGGCCATTTGGAGGTTTTATGGCTTTTTGGAATGCCAGTGACCATAACTTGGCAGCCCAATTATCTCAGTTCTAATGTTCAGAAAGGGGGGGTTTGCTACTGAGGCAGAACAATCAAGGGAAACTGAGACAGAACAATTGAGGGAAACTGAGACAGGGGAACTGTGGCAAAACAAAATTAGATAACAAAACAAAACTCCAAAATTTGCTAAAACATACACAGGCACATACACACACAAACAAAATGAATGACTGGAAAAAAAAACCTACTACATTAGGTGGTTCAAAAATGCAAAAGTGGCAGCTTTCCTATAAAAACAAAAAAAATACACATTTACTCCATTAAAAGAGATTTTAAATACTACATTATGCTCAAAAGAACCACAAACAATAAACCAAAATCAATATTTAATTAAATGCTTAAAATGTTTTAGTGACTAAATTCATGAGGAAAAAAATAATTGAATTACAAGAATGTGTGTGTGTGTGTGTGTGTGTGTGTGTGTGTGTGTGTGTGTATGTAGCAACTAGGTGGTGCCACAGTGGAGAGAATACCAAGCCTGGAATCACAAAGACATCATTTCTGAGTTCAAATCTTGCTTTAGACACTTCCTAGCTTTGTCACCCTAAGCAAGTCCCTTAACCCTTTTACCTCAGTTTCTTCATCTGTAAAATTATGTGTAGAAGGAAACAACAAACTATTCTTGTATCTTAGGCAAGAAAACTTGAAATGGGGTCATGAAAAATTAGTCATGCCTGGAATGACTGAAGACAACAACAAATATCTATATCTACATCTATATTTCTCTATCTATATCTACATACACAAATGTATGTGCATGAATATGTTATACAATAGATGTAATGTATATGCATCTACATATATCCATGTGTGTACAATATACCATACAATATATATCAAAACAATCCTGCATCCTACCCCATCCTAGACACTATCTTACAGAAGAATAAGAATAATATCTTATTTATGACTTTTAGAGGAAATCATGAAAGAAAATTGCCCTGATGTTTTAAAATCAGAAGGTAAAATAGCCATCAAAAGAATTCACCAATCACCTCCTGAAAGAGACCCCAAAATTAAATCCCCAGGGAATACTGTGGCTAAATTTCAGAGCTATTGTACCAAGGAAAAGATATTGCAAGCAGCCAGGAAGAGACAATTTAAATACCGAAGAGGCACAATTAGAATCACCAGGACCTAGCAGCTACCACCTTAAAGGATTATTGGGCCTGGAATCAGATATTCCCAAAGGCAAAAGAACTTGGATTATAGCCAAGAATAACCTATCCAGCTAGAATGAGCACTATTTTCCAGGGAAGAAGATGGACATTTAATGATATAGGTGAATTTCACTTATTTTTAATGAAAAGACCAGATCTGAACAAAAAAAAAATTGACCTACAAACACAGAACTCAAGAGAAGGTAAAAAAAGGTAAAAAGCAAAGAACTCTTGAGAACTATATTTCTATTATGGGTATACTTAGAGAATGAAAGTATAATTTGATTTTACTTTGATAATATGAAAAAGAAACTAGAGGTGGAAAAGGGATCATACTGGAAAAAGAGGGGAAAAAAGTAAAATAAGGTTTAAAAAAGGAGGTAAAAATAAGGTAAAATCTCAAGAAGAGGCAAAGAAAACCTAATATAATGGAAGGAAAGAAGGGAGGGGTATGAGCATTGTATGAATCTTACTCTCATGAGATTGGGCTCTAAGAAAGAATATCAGACACATTTGGTTTCACAGAGAAACTTGTCCCTCCTTATAGGGAAGTGGAAGGGAAAGGAAGAAAAGAAAGGGAAAGACTAATAGAAAGGAAAATAGAAGAATTGGAGGAAAGGTGTAAAAAAGGTAGAGGGGTTCTAAAGGGGGGAGGACTGTTTGAGGGAGGTTGTCATCAAAAGCAAAATACTGGGGAAGGGGGAAGGGAGAAAGGGGAAAGGAAAGAGAAAAACATAACTTTGGGTAAATAAGATGGCAGAAAATACAGCATTAGTTATTTTAACTGTGAATGTGAATGGGATGAATTCTCCCATAAAATGGAAGTTGGACAGCAGACTGGATTAAAAGCCAAAATCCTACAATATGTTGTTTACAAGAAACACATCTAAAGCATAGAGAAACATACAGAGTGAAGTTAAAGGGCTGGAGCAGAATCTATTATGCTTCACGGGAACAACAAAAAAAGGGGGGTAGCAATCCTGATCTCAGATAGATCTAATTAAAAGAGATAAGGAAGGAAACTATATTTTACTAAAAGGTACCATAGATCATGAGTCAATATCAATACTAAGCATATATTCACCAAGTGGTATAACATCCAAATTCCTAGAGCAGAAGTTAAGAGAGATGCAATAAGAAGTAGACAACAAAATTATACTACTTGGGGATCTCAAACTTGCTCTCTCCGACTTAGATAAATCAAACCACAAAATAAATAAGAAAGAAGTTAGGGAGGTAAACAAAATGTATGATAGATCTTTGGAGAAAATTGAATGGAAACAAAAGGGAGTTTACTTTTTTTCTGAGGAGTTCATAGAACTTATACAAAAATTGACCATGTGTTAGAACATAAAAATCTCAAAATCAAATGCAGAAAGGCAGAAATAGTAAATGCATTTTTTTTCCAGATCATGATGCAATAAAAATTAAATGCAATTTAATTTAAAAGGCCAGTAGAAAATAGATCAAAAGTTAATTGGAAATTAAATAATCTAATACTAAAGAATAAATGGGTGAAACAGAAAATCATACACACAATCAATCATTTCATCCAGGAGAAAGACAATAATGAGACAACATACCAAAATTTGTGGGATAAAGCCGAAGTAGTTATAAGGGGAAATTTTATATCTCTAGATGCTTACTTCCATAAAATAGAGAAAGAGAAGATCATTAAATTGGCTTAAAATTTTAAAAGCTAGAAAAAGAACAAATTAAATACCTCAATTAAATACCAAATTGGAAATTCTGAAAATAAAAGGGGATATTAATAAAATTGAAAATAAGGGATCTATTGAGTTGATAAATAAAACTAAGATTGGTTTTATGAAAAAAAAAACAACAAAATAGACAAACCTTTAGTTAATTTAATTAGAAAAAGTAAAGAAGAAAATCAAATTGTTAGTTTCAAAAATGAAAAGGGAGAATTTTCCACCAATGAAGAGGAAATTAGAGCAATAATTAGGAGTTACTCTGCCTAACATTATTCCAAATAAATTTGATAATATAAATGAAATGAGGAATATCTACAAAAATATAGATTGCCCAGTTTAACAGAGGAGGAAATAAATTATTGAAATAGCCCCATTTTAGAAAAAAAGATATAGAGCAAGCTATCAATCAACTCCCTAAGAAAAAAATCTCCAGGACCAGATGGATTTACAAGTGAATTCTACCAAACATTTAAAGAACAATTAATTTCAATACCATATAAACTATTTGAAAAAATAGGGAAAGAAGGTGTACTACCAAATTCCTTTTATGATAAAGATATGGTGTTGATACCTAAACCAGGTAGGGTAAAAACAGAGAAAGAAAAGTATAGACCAATTTTCCTAATGAATATTGATGTAAAAATTTTAAGTACAATATTAGCAATGAGATTACAGAAAGTCATCCCCAGGATAATACACTATGACCAAGTAGGATTTATACCAGGAATGCAGGGTTGGTTCAATATTAAGAAAACTTTTAGCATAATTAATTATATTAATAACCAAACTAACAAAAACCATATGATTATCTCAAGAGATGCAGAAAAAGCATTTGATAAAATCCAACACCTATTCCTAGTAAAAAAACATCAGAGAGTATAGGAATAAATTGCTTTCCTTAAAATGATTAGTAGCATCTACTTAAAACCATCAGCAAGCATCAAACCATTCCCAATAAGATCAGAAGTGAAACAAGGCTGCCTACTGTCACCATTACCATTTAATATTGTATTAGAAATGTTAGCTTTGGCAGTAAGAGAAAAAAAAAGAGATTAAAGGAATTAGAGTAGGTAATGAGGAAACCAAATTATCACTCTTTGCAGATGATATGATGGTATATTTAGTGAACTCTAGATACTCAACTAAAAAACTACTAGAAACAATTCACAACTTTAGCAAAGTTGCAGCATACAAAATAAATCCACACAAATCATCAGCATTTTTATATATTACCAACAAAGTTCAGCAGCAAGAGATACAAAAGGAAATTCCATTCAAAATAACTGTTGATAGTATAAAATATTTGGGAATCTATCTGCCAAGGGAAAGTCAGGAAGTAAACTACAAAACCCTTTCCACACAAATAAAATCAGACCTAGTCAATTGGAAAAACATAAAATGCTCATGGGTAGGCCAAGCGAATATAATAAAAATGACAATACTACCCAAAGTAATTTACTTATTTATTGCCATACCAATAAAACTCCCAAGAAATTATTTTACACATCTAGAAAAAATAGTAGCAAAGTTCATCTGGAAGAAAAAATGGTCAAGAATTTCAAGATAATTAATGAAAAAAATGCTAATAAAGGTGGCCTAGCTGTGTCCAAAGAAGAACCGGGACTCTTAATTTAACACCAGATAAATAATTTTGATTATATTGAGTTTAAAAGTTTTTGTACAAACAAAATTAATATAGACAAGATTAGGAGGGAAGCAATAAATTGGGAAATCATCTTTACATTTAAGGGTTCTGATAAAGGCCTCATTTCTAAAATATATAGAGAATTGACTCAAATTTGTAAGACTCCAAGTCATTCTCCAATTGATATATGGTCAAAGGACTTGAACAGACAATTTTCAGATGAAGAACTTAAAACTATTTCTAATCATATGAGAAGGTGCTCTAAATCAATATTGATGAGAGAAATGCAAATTAAGACAACTTTGAGATACTACTACACACCTATCAGATTGGCTAAGATGACAGGAAAAAATAATGAGTAATGTTGGAGGGGATGTGTGAAAACTGGGACACTGATACATTGTTGGTGGGACTGTGAACAGATCCAAACATTCTGGAGAGCAATTTGGAATATGCTCAAAAATTTATCAAACTGTGCATACCCTTTGATGCAACAGTGTTTCTATTGGGCCTATATCCCAAAGAGATCTTAAAGTAAAGAAAGGGACCCACACGTGCAAAAATATTTGTGGCAGCTCTTTTTGTAGTGACAAAAAACTAGAAACTAAATGGATGTCTATAAATTGGAGAATGGCTGAATAAATTATGGTATATGAATGTTATGGAATATTATTATTCTATAAGAAATGATGAACAAGGAGATTTCAGAGAAGCTTTGAGAGACTTGCATGAACTGATGCTAAATGAAATGAGCAGAACCAGGAGATCATTATACACGGCAACAAGACTATATGATGATCAATTCTGATGGACATGGCTCTCTTCAACAATGATATGTTTCAAACCAATTCCATTTGTTCAGTGATGAAGAAAGTTATATACACCCAGGGAGAGGCCTATGGGATTTGAGTGTGGACCACAACATAGCATTTTCATGCTCTCTGTTGATGTTTGCTTGCATTTTGTTTTCCTTCGCAGTTTTTTTTTCTTGTAGATCCGATTTTTCTTGTACAGAAAGATATCTGTATAAATATGTATATATATATATTCAATTTATCAAGTATTTTAACATAATTAACATGTATTAGACTTCCTGCAATCTAGGGGAGGGAGTGAGTGGGTGGAAGGAGGGAAAAATTTTCAATAGAAAGCTTTGCAAGGGTCATTGTTGAAAAATTACCCGTGCATATGTTTTGCAAATAAAAAGCTTTAATAAAAAATTTAGGTCAAAATAACTGATGTCACAAGGCACTATGTTTCAGAATAAAAGGGCTAAGGAATCCTAATTTTGAAAGAAAAAAATTAAAAATGAATAGAAAGAAATATAAAACAAGGTGAGTGGAAAAGAAGAGCTAGGAATAGAGTTGTTTTGAAGTATACTAATCAAAGAGTAGACAACAGGTGTTTTTAGAAAAGAAAGGTATGCCCCCCATTGTAATTTTTTAAAGTAGTGTTAGTAACCAATAGAGCAAAATCTAAATCTTAAATATGAATGGATTAAAAACTATAGTTAAAGTTGAGGAGAAATATTTTACTGATTCAGTTACCAAGTGTCCATTACAGAAATAAAGACTAAGCTAGATAGATAGAACAATATTCAGTGTTCTTGGTTGGGCCATGCCAACATAAGAAGAATAAAAATACATCAAAGTTAATTTGCAGTTTTAATGCTAACCCAAAATTATTAAAGGGATTCTTTATAGAACTTGATAGAATCATAACATAGTTAATTTGGAGAAACAAATATCAAAGAAAATAATAAAAAGGGCAGGAATGAGGGAGAATTATCAATTCTCGAATTTACAATACATTATAAAGTAGCAGGCTTTAAAAGCATTTGGTAGTATTTTTAAAATAAAGAAGATCAATGGAACAGACTAAATAAAGGAAAATAAAAAATAATGGAGCTCAATAATCAGTGTTCAACAAAATAAAAAATTAATTATTTAAGAAAGAAGCTATACACAGATATGTGTATATATATAACTCCTGAGAAAACTATAAAATGGTCTGGCAGAAATTTGGCTTAGACCAACATCTTCACTGTATTCTGTTACACATTCTAAGTAGATACATATTCTTAATAGTAAAGATCCACCAACAAAAATATTAGAAGGGAAACAGATCATATATCTTCCTTAACTATGTGTAGTAAATATGTATGTATGTGTTTGTAGGTATGTATATGTATGTATATATGTATATATATATATATATTAATCAAGCAAGTTAGATATATGACAGATAAAATTGAAAACTTTGATTACATAAGCTAGAAAATCTTTTTGATAAAACAAAATTATCTCAGAGAAAGGCTTAGCATCCAAGCTTATATTTACAACTAATATATCTATATATAAATATGTATATATGCACAGACATTTATGTACATATAAACTTTTATGTATAGAGATATTGAAAATAAAAAATCCCCAAATATTTAGAGCAGAACTTTTTGTTGTAGGAAGGAATTGTATTATTACAATAATATTAGATGAAAATAATAATTACAAAACAAAGTGAATCTTGCACAATTATACAGAATAATTATTCTCAAAGAAGAGCTAGGGAAAGACATCAGAACAATGTAAAAATTTGAACCTTTTTTGATAAAATAATCAGCTTTGTTTATTTTTTCTCTCCTTTTCCCTTTTCCTTTTAAAGAAGAGTATTTTACATTGGATATCTTTCTGAGATAGTTGGGGAAATAAAAGTGGGAGAAATTCCAGTTATTTTTAAAATAGCAAGAATGTTTTTTAAAAGAAAGAAAAAAAATAAAGCATGCTTGGACTTGACCCTATAGAGATTCAACCAGAAAACTAGTCCCTTGGAAAAGGAGATTGGTGACATCTTATGGAAGAAAAATTGAACTGCTAACTTAGGGGATCAATATGTAGGATAGCAGTAAATTAGCAGGCTACCAAGAGAATTATAGAAATTATGTACTTCCTCTATGGTTATTGGTATGGTTGTTACATATCAATTATTCTTAATTCTTGTCTCTACTCCCATTTCTGGACATCTCATATAAGGATACCTTTAATGTCTGCTTTTCCCCCAAAGATATCTTATATAAAAGCTTTGCCATTGATAATGTTATAATATAAAACGGTGACAAAATTTGGATGAAAATGCTGGTAGCAATTTATAATGTACCTTTCTCTATTTGAGCCAAACAAGTTTGACACTCAAAAGAAAGGTACATTATAAATTGCTACCAGCATTTTCATCCAAATTTTGTCACACATTCGGTCTCCATAGTGAGAGAGGGAATTAATAAGGAAATACACCTATAGTAGAGCATGGTGGAAGTTAGTATATTTATCTAAGTGCACCAAAAAGGTACTGCATAGTATCTCCATTTTCTCACAATATCTTAATAAGCCAATAAAGCCATTTGTACTTTACATCTTGTGAGCCTATATGCTTATCAGGATAGCTGTAACCCTAGGGGGAGTGTCAGATAGTGAAGTTCCCATTTTATCTGGTCAGGGGCAATGAACCAAACAAGTGAGCAATCTCTGAAGTACTAAAGAGACTTCATCATCAGGAATACTTTCTGATACAAAGGTTAGATGCATGTGTTACTTATGACATAAAAGGCAACAGAGAATCATAGTTAATGTAAGTAAGTTATATGGAACATATTACTAGTGATAACAAGTATAAAAATGGGGAAAATATATTATCATGGAAAATATGATCAGAAAAAGAAAGAAGTGAGCCAATCATGTTAAATGTTACTGCCAAAGGCCTAGTAAGGGCTTCATTATATCAGTGAAATGTTTAAAAATCTAGACAGCCCTCAGAATAATTGAATGAGGTAGATATGCAGGATTTATCAAATAACATAAATAAAAATTACATAGGATGAAAGGGTATGTATGGTTCAAAATTCATATTGGTAGAAGAGGTGTCCAAATTGATAAAATCAAGAAGTTTAGAAGCTTCACGTACCCCTAGTAGATTGAGTTCCATAAAGTTAGACATGTCTTTGGACCTCGTCTAGCACTAGCACAGTGTTCTGAGCACAGAATTCAAATGTTTAATAAAAAAAGATAGACACTCAAGAAAAGTTCTTCCCTTCTTTAGATAGATATTCACCTTCTCTTTTAATCTTTCCATTATCCTCAAGTATGTATTATAGAGTAGATCACCAGTAGGGCCATAATTGTACTAAAGCATGAACTGGTAGTATGAGGAAACTACAAATTGTGGACAAATTTCATTGGTTGTCTTTTATATCTGGAATGTTCTTCCTCCTCTTCTCTACTTTCTAGCTTCCCTGGCTTTCTTCAAGTTCCCACTAAATTCCTACCTTTTACATACAGAAAGTTCTTTAAAATCCCCTTTAATCTATCCTTCAATGTTCCTTGTTGAAAGTAACTTTTATTGCATTGTGCTTTGAAAAGTGTATAGTTAATGTTTCTGCTTTTCTGCATTTGTTTATGAGGTTTTAATGCCCTTATACATAGTCAGTATTTATGAAGGTACCATGTACACCTGAGAATCTATTCTGATTCAATTTTCTCCAGAGTTATATCTTATCTATTTTAACATTCCATTCATTTCCTTAATGTCTTTCTTATTCATTTATTTATTTACATTTATCTTGTTCTGAGAGGAGAAAGTTAAGTCCCCTATTAATATAATTTTGCTCTCTCTATCCTCTGGTAAATTATTTAACCCTTTCCTTAAGAATTTTATATGCTACATGCCCTTGGGCATTTATGTATTTAGTATTGATATTACTTTATTGTTTATGCCTTTTCAGAAAGATATAGTTTCTCTTCTCATCTCTTCTTATTAGGTCTATTTTTGCTTTTGTTTTGTCTGAGATCATGTTTATTACCCCTGCCTTTTTTTTTTCACTTTAGCTGAAACATAATCTGCTCCAGCTTCTATTTTAATTCTGTGTATGTTTCTTTCTCTTTCAGGTGTGCTTCTTTTAAACAACATATTGTTGGATTCTAGTTTCTAATCTTTTTCTGCTGCTTCCACACTATGAATGTTCATCCCATTCATATTCAATTATGATTATTGACTGTGTATTTCTTTCCACCCAATTTTCTTCTGTTTATCCTTTTCCCTTTTACCTGTCCTTCTTCAAAAGCTTGTTTTGTTTCTGACTGTGGTCCCACCTCCCACTCCCAATCCACCTTCCCTTTTATTTTCCTTCACCCTTCCTCTTCTACTAACCCATTAGGTAAGATAGACTTCTATACCCAGATGATTATGTATATATATTCTTGGATAAATTTGGGTGAAAGTGAGGTTTAAGCATTGCCCACTCCATTCTGCAGTTTTTTCCTTGCTCCATAATAAAAGCTCTTCATTGAATGCCTCTTTTGTTTGAAATATTTTCTCTCATTTTTCCTCTCTTTTCATTGTTCCTTCAGGACATGGCTTTTTTCACTTATTCTGGTTTTTCCCCCCCTTTTTTCAGATCATCTTAACATAATCAACTCACTCTTGTGTTCTCTAAGTAGAGTCCACCTAACTGCCTGACATGTACTGAGTCCTTTTTGATTATTTTTTCATGCTTACCTTTTTAGTACTTCTCTTAAGTCTTACATTTGAAAGACAAATTTACTATTCATACTATACTATTATTTTTTCATTAAGCATGCTTGAAAGTTTTCTATTTCATCAAATATCCATTTCCCTGCCTCAAGGATTATACAAGTTTCTTTGCTTTTCAGAATATTATATTCCAAGTTCCCTAGAAAGGTATTAAATCTCATATGAGCCATGGTACTTGACCGATTTTTTTTTTGGCTGCTTGATGGATTTTCTCTTTCACATGTCGGCTTTCAAATTTTGCTTTATTTTGGATAAAAGTCTTCTGGTAGATTTCCCCCAGCACATGGATGCCATATGGTCCTGAATCATGTGCTGAACCTCCTCCTCTCCCTTTTCCCCACCACCTGATTTAAACAGGCCTTTTCTGAAGTCCTTCCATAATATCTTCTTCTGGAAATTTGTTACACTGAAAATATTTGTGAGTTTTGTCACTCCAAAGCCAATTCAGAGAATTGATCTGGTGTTGATCCGAGGGACACCAGGGAGTGCTCAGATAAAGATCTGTTTACTCTTTGCCATCTTGGCTGTACCTTATGATTATAATATTCCTGAGGGTTTTTATTTTAGTATCTCTTTCAGGAGGTTATTGATGAATTCTTTCAAATTTCTATTTTACTATCTGGTTCTAGGATACTTTGGCAGTTTTTCATGATAATTTTTTGAGGGAAGGACTGTTTGAGGGAGGTGGTCATCAAAAACAAAATATTGGGGAGGGGAAAGGGAGAAAGGGGAAAGGAAAGAGAAAAACATAACTGGGTAAATAAGATGGCAGAAAATACAGCATTAGTTATTTTAACTGTGAATGTGAATGAGATGAATTTTCCCATAAAATGGAAGCAGATAGCACACAGGATTAAAAGACAGAGTCCTACAATATGTTGTTTATAAGAAACACATCTAAAACATAGAGATACATACAGAGTGAAGATAAAGAGATGGAGCAGATTCTATTATGCTTCAGGTGAACAACAACAACAACAAAGCAGGGGTAGCAATCCTTATCTCAGATCAAGTAAAAGCAAAGATAGATCTAATTAAAAGAGATAAGGAAGGAAACTATATTTTACTAAAGGGCACCATAGATAATGAAGTAGTATCAATACTAAACATATATGCAGCGGTATAGCATCCAAATTCATAGAGGAGAAATTAAGAAAGATGCAAGAAGAAATAGACAGAAAAACTATACTATTGGGGGATCTCAACCTTGTTCTTTCAGAATTAGATAAATAAAATCACAAAACATATAAGAAGTTAGGGAGGTAAACAAATTGTTAGAAAAGTTAGGTATGATGGATCTTTGGAGAAAATTGAATGGAGACAGAAGGGAGTTTACTTTTCTCTCAGTGGTTCATGGAACTTCTACAAAAATTGACCATGTATTAGGGGATAAAAACCTCAAAATCAAGTGCAGAAAGGTAGAAATAGTAAATGCATCCTTTTCAGATCATGATGCAATAAAAATCACATGTAATATAAGGCCAGGAGAAAATACACCAAAAGTTAATTGGAAATTAAATAATTTTATTTTAAAGAATGAATGAGTGAAAGAGCAAATCATAGACACAATCAATAATTTCATTCAGGAGAAGACAACAATGAAACAACATACCAAAATTTGTGGGATACAGACAAAGCAGTTACAAGGGGTAATTTTATATCTCTAGATGTTTACCTGCATAAAATAGAGAAAGAGAAGATCAATGAATTGGGCTTACAATTAAAAAAGCTAGAAAAAGAGCAAATTAAAAACCCTCAATTAAATACCAAATTAGAAATTCTGAAAATAAAAAGGGAGATTAATAAAATTGAAAATAAGAAAACTATTGAATTAATAAATAAAACTAAGAGTTGGTTTTGTGAAAAAAACAACAAAATAGGTAAGCCTTTAATTAATTTGATTAGAAAAAGGAAAGAGGAAAATCAAATTGTTAGTCTCAAAAATGATAAGGGAGAACTTTCCTCCAATGAAGAGGAAATTAGAGCAATAATTAGGAGTTACTTTGCCCAACTTTATGCCAATAAATTTGATAATCTAAATGAAATGGAGGAAAATCTACAAAAATATAGATTGCCCAGGTTAACAGAAGAGGAAATAAATTATTTAAATTGCCCCATTTTAGAAAAAGAAATAGAACAACCTATTAATCAACTCCCTAAGAAAAAATCTCCAAGGCCAGATGGATTTACATGTGAATTCTATGAAATATTCAAAGAACAATTAATTCTAATACTATATAAACTATTTGAAAAAATAGGGAAAGAAGGTATATTACCAAATTCCTTCTATGATATTGATATGGTGCTGATAGCTAAACCAGGTAGGGTGAAAACAGAGAAAGAAAACTATAGACCAATTTCCCTAATGAATATTGATGCAAAAATTTTAAATAAGATATTAGCATATAGAAAGTCATCCCCAGGATAATACACTATGACCAAGTAGGATTTTTACCAGGAATGCAAGGCTGGTTCAATATTAGGAAAACTATCAAAATGATCAGTAATATTAATAACCAAACTAATAAAAGTCATATGAGTATCTCAATAGATGCAGAAAAAGTATTTGATAAAATCCAACACCTATTCCTATTTTTTTTATTAAAGCTTTTTATTTACAGAACATGAATGATTTTTCTGCACTGACCTTTGCAAAACTTTTTTATTGTTTTAAACTTTTCCCTTCCTTCCCCCTACCCCCTCCCCTAGATGACAGGTAGTCTAATACATGTTAAATATGTTAAATTATATGACAAATCCAATATATATATATACATATCTATATAGTTATCTTACTGCACAAGAAAAATTAGATCTAGAAAGAGAAAAAAAACAACCTAAGAAGGAAAACAAAATGCAAGGAAATATTCACAGAAAGCATTAAAATGCTGTGTTGTGGTCCACACTCAGTTCCCACAGGTCTCTCTTTGGATGTATATGACTATCTTCATCGCTGAACAATAAGAACTGGTGTGAATCACATCATTGTTGAAGAGAACCATGTCCATCAGAATTAATCATCATATAGTCTTGTTGCTTTGTATAATGTTGTCCTGGTTCTGCTGATTTCATTTAGCATCAATTCATGTAGGTCTCTCCAGGCCTCTCTGAAATCATCCTGCTGGTCGTTTCTTAAAGAACAATAATATTCCATAACATTCACATACCATAATTTATTCAGCTGTTCTCCAATTGATGGGCATCCTTTCAGTTTCCAGTTTGTAGCCACTACAAAAAGGGCTGCCACAAACATTCTTGCACAT
Organism: Myrmecobius fasciatus; assembly: GCA_023553655.1. Classification (NCBI taxonomy): domain Eukaryota; kingdom Metazoa; phylum Chordata; class Mammalia; order Dasyuromorphia; family Myrmecobiidae; genus Myrmecobius; species Myrmecobius fasciatus. The sequence goes on from JAJPUD010007060.1 coordinate 61,820, forward strand.
GTGTTGCCCTTTCCTTCCTTTAAGATCTCTTTGGAATATAGGCCCACTAGAAACACTGCTGGGTTAATGGGTATGCACAGTTTGATAACTTTTTGAGCATAGTTCCAGATTGCTCTCCAGAATGGTTGGATCTGTTCACAGTTCCACCAACAATGTATCAGTGCCCCAGTTTTCCCACATCCCCTCCAACATTTGTCATTATCTTTTCTTGCCATGTTAGCCAATCTGACAGGTGTGTAGAGTTGTCTTAATTTGCATTTCTCTGATCAATAGTGATTTGGAGCACCTTTTCATGTGACTAGAAATAGTTTCAATTTCTTCATCTGAAAAATGTCTGTTCATATCTTTTTAACCATTTATCAATTAGAGAATGGCTTGAATTCTTATATATTTGAATCAATTCTCTATATATTTTAGAAATGAGGCCTTTCTCTGAATCTTTGAATGTAAAAATGTTTTCCCAGTTTATTGCTTCCCTTTTAATCTTGTCTGCATTCATTTTGTTAGTACAAAAATTTTAACTTAATATAATCAAAATTATCTATTTTGTGATTAATGATGATCTCTACTTCTTCTTTAGTCACAAATCCCTTCTTCCTCCACAGATTGGAGAGGTAAACCATCCTACATTGTTCTAATTCAACACCCATTCCTGTTAAAAACACTAGAGAGTATAGGAATAAATGGGTTTTTCCTTAAAATGATCAGTAGCATCTTTTTAAAACCATCAGCAAGCATCATATGTAATGGGGACAAGTAAGAACTATTCCCAATGAAATCAGGAGTGAAACAAAGCTGCCCACTGTCACCATTACTATTTAATATTGTATTAGAAATGTTAGCTTTGGCAGTAAAAGAAGAAAAAGAGATTAAAGGAATTAGATTAGGTAATGACAAAACAAAATTATTCCTCTTTGCAGATGATATGATGGTATACTTAGAGAACTCTAGAGAGTCAACTAAAAAACTATTAGAAACAATTCACAACTTTAGCAAAGTTGCATGATACAAAATAAACCCACATAAATCATAAGCATTTTTAGATATTACCAACAAAGTTCAGCAGCAAGAGATACAAAAAGAAATTCCATTCAAAATAACTGTCGATAGTATAAAATATTTGGGAACCTATCTGCCAAGGAACACTCATCAATTATACGAACAAAACTACAAAACACTTTCCACACAAATAAAGTCAGACATAGTCAGTTGGAAAAATATCAAATGCTCATGAGTAGGCCGAGCGAATATAATTAAAATGATAATACTACCCAAACTAATTTACTTATTTGGTGCCATACCAATCAAACTCCCAAGAAATTATTTTACAGATCTAGAAAAAATAGTAGCAAAGTTCATTCGGAAGAACAAAAGGTCAAGAAATTCAAGGGAATTAATGAAAAAAAAAGGCTGATGAAGGTAGCCTTGCTGTACCAGTTCTAAAATTATGTTATAAAGTAGCGGTCATCAGAACCATTTGGTACTGGCTAAGAAATAGAGTAGTCGATCAGTGGCATAGGATAGATTATCAGGACAATCTAGGCAATAACTTTGACAATTTAGTGTTTGATAAACCCAAAGACCCCAGCTTCTGAGATAAGTACTCACTATTCGGCAAAAACTGCTGGGAAAATTGGAAACTAGTGTGGAAGAAATTAAGTCTGGACCCACACCTAACACCACACACCAAGATAAGATCTAAATGGGTTCATGATTTAGATATGAAGAGTGATATTATAAGCAAATTAAGAGGATCATAGGATAGTTTACCTCTGAGATCTGTGGAGAAGGAATAAATTTGTGTCCAAAGAAGAACTGGAATTCTTAATTGAACACCAGATAGATAATTTTGACTATATTAAGTTAAAAAGTTTTTGTACAAACAAAATGAATGCGAACAAGATTAGGAGGGAAGCAATAAATTGGGAAATCATCTTGACATTTAAGGGTTCTGATAAAGGCCTCATTTCTAAAATATATAGAGAATTGTCTCATATTTATAAGAATTCAAGCAACTCTCCAACTGATAAATGGTCAAAGGTTATGAATAGACAATTTTGAGATGATAAAATTAAAACTATTTCTAGTCATATGAAAAAGTACTCGAAATCACTATTGATCAGAGAAATGCAAAGTAAAACAACTCTGAGGCACCACTACACACCTGTCAGATTGGCTAAAATGACAGGGAAAGATAATGACAAATGTTGGAGGGGATGTGTGAAAACTGGGACACCGATACATTGCTGGTGGAACTGTGAACGGATCCAACCATTCTGGAGAGCAGTTTGGAACTATGTTCAAAAAATTATCACACTGTGCATACTCTTTGACCCAGCAGTGTTTCTATTGGGCTTGTACCCCAAAGAGATCTTAAAGGAAGGAAAGGGACCCACATGTGCAAGAATGTTTGTGGCAACCCTTTCTGTAGTGACTAAAAACTGGAAATTGAATGGATGCCCATCAATTGGAGAATGGCTGAATAAATTATGGTATATGAAGATTATGGAATATTATTGTTCTATAAGAAATGACCATCAGGATGTTTTCAGAGAGGCCTGGAGAGACTTACATGAACTGATGCTTAGTGAAATCAGCAGAACCAGGAGATCATTATACATGGCAACAACCAGATTGTATGACGATCAATTCTGATGGATATGGCTCTCTTCAAGAAAAAAAAAATATTTCAAACCAATTCCAATTGTTCAGTGAAGAAAGCCATAAACACACAGAGAGAGGGATATGAAATGTGGACCACAACATATTATTTTCATTTTTTTCTATTGATATTTGTTTGCATTATGTTTCTCTTCTCAGATTTTTCTTTCTTTCTTGTAGATCCAACTTTTCTTGCACAGCAAGATAACTGTAAAATATGTATACACATATTCGATTTGTCAAATATTTTAACAAAATTAACATGTAGTAGATTTCCTGCCATCTAGGGGAGATATGGGGATGGGGGGGGAATTTCTAATAGAAAGCTTGTAAGGGTCAATGTCGAATCATTACCCATACATATGTTTTGCAAATAAAAAGCTTAAATAAATAAATAAAATAACAAAAAATAAAAGAGTGACTGGAGAAGGTCCTGGGTGAAATGGAGACTTTGGTAGTAGGGAAGATTGGAAGGGGGCGCAGATTTTTTATTTTTGTTGGTGATAGGTGAAATAATAAGTTTTCTTTTTGACATATTGCATTTGAGATGCCTATAGAGTATCCAGTTGGTTGTATTTAAAAGACAACTATTAATGTACTATTGGAGCTCAAGAGAGAGGTTTAGGCTTGATGTATAGATCTGATAATCTTCTATATAGAAATAATAATTGAACCTATGAGAGCTGATGAAATCATCAGGAGACATTGAGTGTTTCCTATCCCAAGGAGCTTATTTTCTTTGGGGGAAATAGCGAGACAAAACAAAACCCATATATATGAAATGTATAAAAAAACAAACAAAAAGCATAAGCCTTATCTTCCAGAGCTATTTCCATGAAAACTTTGTGAAATTAAGGGATAGTATCTATACTGGGCACACATAAATTGTATAATATGTTCCTCAAATTTCTGGGGTCATTGACCTGGGATTGATTTTTTTTCATTGAGAAACCATCAACAGAGATGGATAACAGAGGGAACTGCATGCTGCTCCTGTATTAGAAAGAAGGGGAAGCAAATAGAATTGAAATGCAGGGAAGTCCTCTCAGAGAACCTGGTAAGCATATTCTCCAGCCGTATTCCTCTTAATCCTTTCTTTTTTATATTTTAGAATGGTTTTAGCAAATCTTGTTGACTAGTTCCAGTGGAATTATAATTCTATCCCTGAAGAAGAAGTGCTGAATTATAAACCAGGAGAATTTTTTTATCCTTTCAGTTCTGCTACCTACTACATGTGTGAACTTGAATTGTATCTTCCATAGATGTAAAATGAGGGGGTTGGTTGAAATGACTTCTAATATTCCTTTTTGCTTTAGACCTAGCCAGGCTTTTTGGAGATACATAGTTGTTCAATGTCATTGAGAACATAGACTTTCTGTCTGGTAGAGATTATTGTAGTGCAGAGAATGTTGTTCCACAGATGGAGGAGTTCCTGTTGCCCATTTCCCCACCTTTATCCTTCTCCTCCTCCCATCTTCTGACCCTTTATTCCCCCGTCTTTTTAGACTTTTAAACTTCTGCACTTCAGAGGAGCCTGCAGTGAAATGGCCACATCCTTTCTGTTCCTTTTTTTTCTTATTTACTTGTTTCTCCCCTTCTCTGAATGGTAGTGATGCTTAAGGCGACAGCCTAAGAAAAATAGTGGAGTTAATTATCTGCCCTTTGCACATTTACCTATGAGGATTTAATTAATTTTAATTTAGCTGTAATCTTGCTTCTATCTTAGAAGAATTTTTTTAAAGCTACTTTTGAAATGAGTCATTCCAATTTTAGTTATCCTTAGGTACCAGTGCCTTTCTCTATTTCTGTCTATCCGCATTGCTCAGTCCTAGCCTCACCTGGAAAATGACTTCAGACAAAGGAGACACAAAATATTAGAGGACAGGATTTCTGCCTTCAATGAGCTTACAGTCACATTGGTCAGAGAACACTCATGCACTGGTTTGCAGCAAGAGGCAAGACCTTAGAATGTTGATTGAGTGAGAGAAGAATACACATTTTAAAGGAGAGTGCAGAAACACAGTACAATCAATAGGAAAACAGGAGAGAAAGGAGAAAAAGGAAAGGGAAGACTTAATAAGAAAGAAGATTAATACTATTACAATGTCATGAAAAAGATATTAAAAGTAAAAAAAAAACAGAACGAGAACATGTGATTGGGCTATGGAAAGGGAAAGAGAAGGCAGGAAGGAAATAGAATGTAGTATGATTTGATCTACATTCAGACTCCATCATTTCTTTCTTTGGATAGGGATAGAATTTTCTCTTAAAATTCTTCTGGGATTGTCATGGATCATTTGAATTGCTAAAAAGAGCTAAGTCTATCAAAGTTGATCATCACACAATGTTGCTATTATCCATGTACAATGTTTTCCTGGTTCTGCACATTTCAATTAGTATCAATTCATGTAAATCTATGTTTTTCTTAAATCTGCTTATTCATCATTTCTTACAGCATAATAGCTTTCCATTACATTCATATACCACAACATGTTAAACCACTTCCCAACTAATAGGCATCTTCTCAAATTCAATTCTTTGCTACTACAAAAAGATGTGCTATGAATATTTTTGTACATGTAGATTCTTTCCCCATTTTTATGCTACCTTTAAGATACAAACCTAGTATTGATATTGTTGGATCAAAACATATGGAGAGTTTGTTCCTTGGGCAAAGTTCCAAATTGCTCTTCAGAATGGTTGTATCAATTCATAACTCCATTAACAATGCATTAGTGTCTCAATTTTCCTATATTCTTTCAAACATTTATCATTTTCTTTTTCAGTCATATCAATCTGACAGGTGTGGGGTTGTACATCAGAATTGTTTTAATCTTTATTTCTCTAATCAATACTGATTTAGAGCATATTTTTCGCATGAGAATAAATAATTTTAATTTCTTTGTGTGAAATTTGTCTGCTCATATTCCTTACCCATTTGTCAATTGAGGAATAATTAGTATTCTTATGTATTTGACTTAGTTCTCTATATATTTGAGAAATGAGGCCTTTAGCAGTGATATTTGCTGTAAAAATTATTTCCCTGCTTTCTATTTTTCTTCTAATCTTGGTTGCATTGATTTTGTTTGTGTAAAATATTTTGTTTAATATAATCAAAATTATCATTTTGAATTTTTAATGTTCTCTTTTTTTGGTGTGTTGATAAAATTTTTCCCTTCTACAGAGATCTGATAGGTAAACTGCTCTCCTAATTCATTTATGGTATCACTTTTTACATTTAAATCATCTACCCATTTGGAATTTATCTTGATATGCAGCACATATACATAGTTTCAGCCAAAACATATTCCAGTTTTCTCAGCAGTTTTGTTGATGCATTGCTATAATTTCTTTAATAGTATTTCACTTAAAATTTTTGTATCAATATTCATTAGGGAAATTGATCTATAATTTTCCTTTTCTGTTTTGGCTCTTCTTTGTTTAAGTATCAGCACTATATTTGTGTCATAAAGAACTTTGTGTTTCCCCAGTAGTTTATATGATATTGGAATTAGTTAGTTTTTTTATATGTTTGGTAGAATTCACTTGTAAATCCATCTAGCCCTGGAGATTTTTTCTTAGAGAGTTCCTTGCTGTCTTGCTTAATTTCCTTTTCTAACATGGAGTTGTTTAAGTTTTCTATCTCCTATTTTGTTATTCTGGAAAATTTATATTTTTGTAGATGTTTATCCATTTTAATTAGATTATCAGGTTTATTGGCATGCAATTGGACAAAATAGCTCCTAATTATTGGCTTAACTTCCTCTTCCTTTGCATTTTTATATTGGTAATTTGATTTTCTTTTCTTTAATCAAGTTAGCCAATAGTCTATTTTTCCCCCCATAAAACTAACTCCTAATTATATGTATTAGTGCAATGGTTTTGTTATTTTCAATTTTCTTACTCTTTTTTTTTCTTTTGATTTTCAGGATTTCTAATTTGGTGTGTAATTGGGGATTTTAAATTTGTCCTTTTTAAATCTTTTTTTTTTTTTAAATTGTGTGCCCAATTTGTCAGTCTACTCTTTCTCTGTTTTATTGATCAAAGCATTTAGAGATTTAAAATTTCCCCAAAGTACTGCTTTGGTTGTGTCTCATAAATGTTAATATGTTGTCTTATTGTTGTCTTTCTGTTTTATGATTATTTTCATTATTTGTTATTTAACCCACTCATTATTTTGGATTAGTTTATTTGGCTTCCGATTGTTTTTAATTTATTTCCCCATAGCCATTAATTTAATTGTAATTTTTATTGTATCATGACCTGAAAAGAAGGCATTCAATATGTCTGCCTTTCTACATTTGATTGTGAAGTTTTTATGCCTAATATATGATCATTTTTTTGGTAGATGTCATGTACCATTGATAAAAAGTCTATTCCTTTCTATCCCCATTCATTTTTTCCCAGAAATCTATAACTAACTTTTCTAAACTTCTATGCACTTCCTTAACGTTTTATCTTATTTGTTTTGTGGTAAGATTTATCTAGTTCTGAGAAGAGAGGTCCCTCCTCCCAGTATAGTTTTATTGCCTATTTCCTGGTGTTTTCAATCCATTAAATTACTTCCTTGTCTATGGAACCTTTTAGCAAGTTTTAGGTTTGTTTTTTTTTTTCCTTTTTCCTGTCTCTTTTAATTAGATCTTTTTAAAAAAAAATTTACTTTATCTTATATTATGATTGCTACCCCTGAATTTTTTTTTCAACCGAAGCACAATAGATTCTGCTTTAATCTTTACTTGTTGTACCACAGTTCTCATGTCTCAGTTTCCCTCAGTTGCTCTGTTTCAGTTTCCCTTGGTTATACTGCCCCAAAATAGCAACCTCCTTCTTTCTGACCATCAGAAATAATTGATCTCACATTCCAACCTCCAGAGTGTCCACCTCAATGTACCCCTAATTTTTTTGGCTTCAGACTTCCTGTCTCCCAGTTCCTTCTCAAGCTTCTTTTCTCCCTACCTGTCAGAATTGAATTGATAGCCCTTCCTGGAGCTCAATTCTCCACCTCCCCCCGCCCAATGCTAAACCCCTCCTTCTGCCTCATGAGCTCCTTTGTTCCTAGAATTCTATAAGAATGCTATGACCAAACTTACTATTTGTTGGACCTACTTGAGATCCAGTCAGCTGGCATGTCTATCAGTCTAAACTCTCAATGGACTGTGTGCTTTGAGACAAGAGTTCCAGCAGTCCCAATCCATAGCTATGGATTCTGAATGCTCAATTAACATCAATAAAGTATTATCTAATCTCCAATGTGTGATACTGCCTCAGTTTCTCCCTGCACATTACACGCTCTTTCTTTGTCTTCATAAACAGCATATTGTAGAATTTTGAGTTTTAATTCACTTTGCGATCTGCTTTCATTTTGTCAGAGATTTTATCCTATTCACAGTTATGATTACTAATTGAATTTCCCACCATACTATTTCCCCCCATTTATATTTTTCTCTTTCTCTTTTTTTTCACCCTAACTCCTCCCCAGTATTTTGCTTCTTTACCACTACCTCCCCCAATCAATCCTTGACTCACATTGAATGCAAATAGTAATCATTTCTGCTTTGGCCAGAAATCCTGAGGATATTCGCCTCCCAGATTTATTATTTTTTATTTATTTAGATTTGTGGGGGTGATTTGGACAAGGTAAAAGAGGAGATTTTTTGCCTTAATTGAAACCTAGCCTTAATCACTGAATGGATGTGGCCTCAGTTAAACTGAGACCTGTTGAAGACCTTAGATTAAAAAGGCCAAACTCTTCCACTTCATCCAGAGCCATTACCTTGCTCTTTATCTTGTCCCTGGACCCAGATGACTCTGGAGAGGAAAGTAAGGCAAATAACCTTGCACAGCTTTCCCTCACTTATATCCAATTTACTTGCATGTCATAGACATAGACCTTTCTAATGTCATAGTCCTCTTTGAGAACAAAGGACAAACAACAATAAATATCATCACCATTTCCTTTCCTCTTATTCTTTCTCCTCTTAATTTCCTGTAGGGCAACATAGATTTCTATACCTGATTGGATTTGTATGCTGTTCCCTCTTTGAGTCATATCCAATGAATAAGGTTCAAAAACTGCTCACCCCCTCCTAATAGTTCTTTCATGTTTCTTCATGTGATATTATTTATTCCCATTCTGTCTCTTCCTATCCCCAGTGAAATCTTCTTTCTCACCCCTTAATTTTATATCATTCCATCAAAGTCAATTTATATCCATACCTTTTGAGTACATGTGTTCTTTCTAACTGTCCTCATAGAAATATAGTTTCTAAGAGTTTTAAGTATCATCTTCCTACGTAGAGTGTAAATAGTTTAACCTTACTGAATACCTTATTTTTTCCTGTTTATTCTTTTTTTGTTGTTTTTTGCTTCTCTTGAGTTCTATATTTGATAACTGAATTTTTTGTTCAGTTCTGATCTTTCATTAGGAATGTTTAAAAGCACCATATTTTATCAAATATTCACTTTTCCCTGAAAAATTATGCTCACTTTTGTTGGGCATTCATTCTTATTTATAAACCAAGCTCATTTACCTTTCTGAATATCATATTTCAAACCTTTTTAATCCTTTAATGTCGAAGCTGCTAAATCCTGTGTAATCCTTATGGTGACTCTTCAATATTTGAATTGTTTCTTTCATCCAAGAGAAAAATTAGCTACTTTTCAAAGATTGTGGTTTTTCCTCAGTAGATATTTTCAAGCAAAAGCATTTTTGTTCCCATTTCCCATTTTGTTCCCATTTCTACCCTGTGCTCACTTTTCTAACTAACAGAGGAGCAGTTTGGGTCCCCACATATTTGGTTGCTATGACATGCAAAGTCCCCTTTGAAAGGGCATTTTCCTTAATATTATTAGCTCAGGTGTGCTTTTTCTTAACTATTTACCAAGTGATACAGTCCTGGTCTTGGAGTCAAGAAGATCTGAGCTCAAATGTTACCTGAGCTGAATACTAGCTGTGTGATGTAATGTGATTTTGGGGTCCCCCTTCCCAACCTCAACATTTGGTGGCCCAGTACAGGGAGAGTCTGGCCTCCCCTGGTTTGATTCACTCCTTGTTAAGGAGGGAATTTTTCTCCCACAATCCTATAGCTGGAACACCCCAAGCCAGTGGGAGAAGTCTTGTCTGGGTCATCATGAGCTTCATGCTCATGTTTTCCTGGACTGAGGATGCCCAGACTGGGAAATTCTTGCAATTTTCGGCAGGGTTTCTAGGGAACTTTTGCTATCCTTTAATCTTCTCAGGGATGCCAAAGAAGACAGAAATGTTATAGGATAATATTTGGCAAAATTTTATGGCTTTTTGGCAAAGACAAGACAGTTCTCTTTCATGTCATTCTGTGTGTCTGAGTCTCTGGGTAGAGTGTCTGTGTCATGTTTGTTCTGTGAGTTAGATTAAAATTTCAAAAAAATCCTGAAACATTTCAATTGTGGGGATTGTTATCAAGATCAACATAGCCAAGTCTCTCTGTTTGCTCTTTTCATTACATCAATGTAACCTTGGGAAAATCTTTACCTCAGTTTTTTATTCTTTAAATGGAGGTGATAATAAACTTGTGAGGATAAAAATATAAAAAATGTAATGTGCTTTACAAGCCTCAAATAACTATATGGTTAGCCATTATTAATGTAGTAATAATGATAATAACTTTATTATCACTTAATAAGCAAGTCAATAATTCAACAAGCATTTATTAAGTGCTTACTAAATACCAGGGAGTATGTTAAAAGCTAAAGAATACAAATACAGGGGCAGCTAGGTGGCGCAGTGGTTAGAGCACCAGCCCTGAAGTCAGGAGGACCTCAGTTCAAATCTGGTCTCAGACACTTCCTAGCTGTGTGACCCTGGGCAAGTCACTTAACCCCAATTGCCTCAGCAAAAAGCAAAAAAAAAAAAAAAAGAATACAAATACAAAGATATAGTCATTACTATCAAAGATTTTACATTCTAATTGGGGAAAACACGATCTAAAAGGGAGATAAAAAGTAGGGTGGTCATGAGGGTGTTGGTAGGGAGTCTAGAGAATCAAAAGCAGAATTAGGAGAAAAATGATTGATGACTCATGCAAATCTTTTCTTAAAATGGAGTTCCAGGAGGAATTCACACATGGGACAAGGAGGTTTCGGGAGCAAAGGAATGTTACAGGATGAAAAAGACACAGATGCTGAGAAAATATCTAGGATAAAGTGCTGAGAGTCCTTTGAGGGTGGGAAGACAGATGAGTCCTGGTAGCAAAGCATTTATTCAAATGAGATAAACAAAAACAGTTATAAAACATTCCCTTCTTCCCTGCTAATACCAAGGGAACACTTTATTACAAATACACCAAGAATATAGTAGTATGTAAGAATGGACATGAATAAAGTAACTTAGATATTGAGAGATGTTGATATTTACATATAAGGAACATATAATTTATAATAACCAAGATAACTCAAGACTTCAGAATTCAAGGTCTTGATATCCCTTTTCTTTCTGGAATGCTGTTATGGCATTTAATGCAATCATGATTTGTTTTATCTAGGATGTGGGGTAAAAGCTGAATTGGAAAATCAATTGCTGGACTGGGAGGAGCAGGTTATTTTGTGGCTGTCATGGCTTCTCATGAGGCTTGATTGCTACAATACTGGGTTAGTCAGGCTGAGTCCAATAAGTTTCTTGGTAATTGGGCTTTTCTCAGGATATAATATCTCTGCTGGGCAAGTCAATTTGCTGTCTTCTTGAGCTTTTTCTTCCGTGGGCAACTTCAATTACTTCATTAGCTGGGTTATACTACTCTCTATTTAGTTGAAATTTTATTGATATCTTTTCAGATGCTATGATGCTCTTTAGTTTTGGCAATGGTCTGAAATTTTTTTTTCTACATATGGCCAATAATAAATATTTTAGGCTTTGCAGGATGAGGCAAAATTGAAAATATTATATAGATGTATATATCTAGATATAACAAAAATAAAATTTCACAAATTTAGAGATAAATTTAAAATAATAATAAAGTATTTTTTGTAATTTGGTTATACTAGTAAGAAGAATGAAATTATTGTCATTTTGGATACTATTTCATTTAATTGAGGTTCACAGTTATTAATTTTTATTATCACAATCAACTGCAATCATATACCAAAATAAGATCAAATGGATACATGGTTTACACATAAAAAGTGATACCCTAAGCAAATTAGGAAAACATGGAACAGTTTATTTGTCAAATATATGGATAAGGGAAGAATTTAGGATCAAATAAAATATAGGAGTATTACAAAATATGAAATAAATAATTTTGACTACATATAATTAAAAGGGGTTTGTACAAACAAAACCAATATAACTAAAATTAAAAGGAAAGCAGAAAACTGGGGGAAAATTTGCAATAAGTATCTCTAAAAATGTGCTCATTTCTCCAATATATAGAGAACCAAAATAGATTTGTAATAAGATGTCATTATCCAGTGGATAAGATCAAAGAATATCAATAGGCAGTTTTCAAAGAAATCAAAGTTATCTATAGTTATGGAAAAAATGCTCTACATCACTATTGATTAGACAAATGCAAATTAAAATAACTCTGAGATAACCACCTCACAGTTATCAGAATGGCTAACATTATTACAAAAAGGAAAATGATAAATGTTGGAGTCCCAATAGGGCACTATTGGGAAGGACACCAATGCACTATTGGTGGAGTTGTGAACTGATATAACCATTCTGGAGAGCAATCTGGAATTCTGAGCTACCTTTTAATCCAGCAATATCACTACTAGGTCTGTATCCCAAAGAGATCCAATAAAAAAGGGAGAAGAATCCATCCATACAAAAATTTTTATAGCAGCTCTTTTTTTTGTGGTAGCAATAAATTGGAAATTCAGGGAATTCTCATCAACTGGGGAATGGCTAAACAAATTGTGGCATCAGTGTAATGGAATACCATTGTTTTATAAGAAATGATGAGCAAGCAGATTTTGGAAAAACCTGTAACTGATGATGAATTAAGTGAACAGAATGAGGAAAACATGGTGCATTGTAATAGCAAGGTTATATGAAAATCAACTTTGATAGACTTAGCTCTTTTTAGCAATGAAATGATCTAAGACAATTCCAAATGACTCATGATAGAAAATGTTATCCCCATCCAGGGAAAGAATTATGGCGTCTGATTGAAAATTGAAGCATACTATTTTCATTTTTTTCCTTTATCTATCTTCTTTACCTTTCTCCTCTTCCCCCTCTTCCTTCTTCTTTTCCTTCTCCTCCTCCTCTTCTTTCTTCTCTCTCTCTGTGTAAATAATTTGAAGAACTGAACCTTAGTGGAAACAAGGCCTTCTAAGTAGAGATGAAGATGGAGTAAGTACATTCCAGACCTGAAAGTGCTGCTTTGTTCTATAGAGAATAACTTGTATGAGTTCATTTTGGGGTGTTCAGGGAGGAGGAGTAGTACCTCAGGTGTGAGGGCTTGCTGAGTTCTTTTCAGGGTTTCTCATCCACTTTAGGTGTCTACCTTTCACCCAACTCTCACCTGTGTCTCAAAGAAGCTGTACCATGTACAGTGATTACAGCCTAGTAAAACTACCTCAGCATATGGGATAAACCAGGTGGAGTGTAATTAGCAAGCCTCAAATTCATCAGTGAGTTAGGGGGAAGTTTAACCCAAGCATGTGAACATTTCCCCTCAGGCATAAAGGTAGATGACAAATTTTTTTTTTTCAAATACCCAATAAAGTGGTTGAAGCAGGTGCTTAGGACTTGGTGAGACAATGAAGATGCCAAGGTCATCCACTGCATCCCAAGTCATTACCAGATTTTTTTTTATCAGTGCTAGTCAAGGCATCATCATATGATGTCATTGGTCCTCTTCAAAAATGAAGGACAAAGAACAGCTGCGGAGGTCCAGCCTCCACGGGGAACTAGGTTCTTGAATGGAGGGTTTGAGTCGGCGAAGTGGAACAAGAGACAGCACACTCTATGGCGTGGTCATCAAGTTTGATTTATTGGCAAAAGCTTGTTCAAAATATTCAAAAAAGCTTGTGATTTTTATAGTCTTACAAAGTTAGGGTTGATTAGAGATAGGACAATTATTTGGCTAGGATTACAAGATTTTCTTGGGGCCCAGAAATTCCCAGGACCCCAGGTGCAATGCTTCTTAGAAAAAAAAGAATGTACAGAATAAATTCATCAAACAATATAACAATAGTGAAACTTTAACTAAAGGTAAATGTACCTTGTGGTCATCACGTCATATCTGGCAGAACATGAGCTTCTCTAAAAATGTCACATTTACTTATTCCAAGACTTATACAATGCTTTTTAATTTTTTAACATGGTCATAAGATTTTTTAGAATAGAAACATTTTTTCTCAAAAACTTATTTCCCTCAGCCCATTTATTAATCACTCATACAATAGCTTGTTTTTGTGTAGGGGTCAGTAAACCATGCAATGGCCTACTTCTCTTACTTTTTTCCCATGACTTACTTGCTACCAATGTGTCCATCTATCACTGATGTTTACTGTTCTTTTCATCATATCATTATCTATGCAAGCTCTGTATATGGGAGAGAAGGACCAGGTTGATTGAATTTGGAATTGTTTCAAACAAGAGGGAGTAACTGGAGATTTCTTTTGGAGTTTTTGGGGAAAGCTATCAATTTCCCAAGTTTCCCAGTCTCTAAGTTTGTTTAATGCTTCACTAGTAAAGAAACCTTTCATGTTTAGGCAAAAAGTACAAAGGGGCTTTTTTGGGGGTGAAGGGCTTTGTGCTCACCTCATTGTGATGGATGGGTATATACATACAGCTATGCTAAGAATTCCTAGGACAGAAATTAAGCAAATAATCATTAACCAAATGTATCCCTAAATGCTTAGTTCTGTAGGGGCTTCTTCATGTTGCCTTGCACATGAGGGTCAAGACCCTGTGGAGACCTTGTCATTCCACGAAGGGTTCTTGGCCTTGCACACATGGGGGGAGGTGGGGGTCAGGCCCTGTGGAGACCTTATCATTCCATGCAGGGTCCTTGACTCCCAGCATGCTCCCAGCAAACAACAAGGGAAATTAGTTTCCATTTAGTTAATTCACTTCCCATATTCCTTTGGGAATTTTATATAGATAGCCCCTACATTCCTTCAGCTTTTGTGTGGCACTCATTGGAGTGCTTCCATAGGGCATGCTGTAGAAAGCATTCTTGTTCATATATTGTTTGGACCATTTGGCCTTTGATATTCCTTCCCATTCTGATATTTGTTTCTATGAAGCATGTCAGTATAATTTTTAGAGTACATTTGTAATGAAATATAAATAAGACTTTTGGAGATTAAAAATAACTTCAAATCACAGTGACCTCTGATCCTATTTTGTCAAATCTATGATTTCTTATTAATTCTCTATACAGTATGCCCAGCCCTGAAGAACTCTAGTAAATGATAGGGGCTCTATTAGTGAATATTTAATAAGGCAAAAGAAAAGCAACAATAGTTTTGCTGGAGGAACACAAAAGCAATAATATAAATACAAGAAATACAGGATAAATTGGAGCTAATCTTAGAGGAAAGCTGCTAACTTTAAGAAGAGTAGGAAAGGCATGTAGTGATAGGTAGGATTTTAGGTGAATCCTGAATGAAATTAAGACTGCCAGTAAATGGATAGAGGGATAGTATCACCAGCATGAGAGATAGTTAGTGAAAATATAGTCAGGAGATATTGTCTTGTGTAAAGAATAGCAAGAAGACGAGAATTGCTAGATCACAAAGGATGTGAAAGAGAATAAAATAAAAGAATATTGTAAAGCCTGAAGGGGCCAGTATGTGAAGAGTTTTAAGATTCAAATAGAAGATTTTAAATTTGATTTTGGAGGTAGTAGGAACTTTACTGAATAGGGGACTGACATAGTTCAGTATATTAGGAAAATGACTTTGAAAGCATATTGGAAGATTAACTGGAGTAGGGCAAGACTTGAGGCAGAGAAATCAATAATAAAGCTATTTTAGTAGATTAAATGTGAGATTGCACTAAGGTGGAGGCAGTGTTAAAGGAAAGAAATGGATATCTAAGAGAGATGCTGTAATGGTATTATCTCCAGAACTTGGCAATAGCTTTTCTATGGAGTTGGGGGGAAGGGATGAGAGAAAGTGAAATGGCAGTCTTGGAGGATAATGATTGTGTGGGATATTCAGGCACTCATCTTAATAATCAATACTTCAGAGGCATCTCAAAGTATAGAACAAAGGCTTTATTCAGGAACTCATGAGTACCTGGCGGTCCCACAATGGATCAAATAAGCAGCCAAAGTCAGGAGAGCCAGGGAGGAGTACATCCTGGTGACTTTTATACAATCCAGAACAAAGAAAGTCCCAAGCCCACCCCTTTTTTCCTTTCCATACATTCTAATTGGTTATATAAGCTTTACTTTCCTTATTTAGGAACTGGAATGTTGACAGCTTATAAATCTACTTTCCCTCCCACCCCGGAAACCTGAACTTAAGCCCTCAGGCTTTGTCTAATTTATTCTATGGTCCTGAAAGATCTTCACTCCAATTGTCACACTCATGATGAAGAGGGGAGAATTTCAAAGAAAAGGTAATGAACTAATTTTTTGACATGTTGAGTTTGAAGATGTAGAAAGAGTGGTCAGATAGGTAAGAGGAGAACCAGAATGAAACAATGTCAGAATGAAACAACCTAGAAAGGAGAGAATATCAGGCAGAAGGTAATCAATTAATAATGTTTTCAAAGAGGTTAAGAAAGATGAGGGTTGAGAAAAGGTTATTAGATTTGGAAATTAAGACAACTGAACAGAGCAATTTCAGTTGAATGAAGTCAATTCAATTGTGGTCAGAAGTCAGACTATAGAAAGTTAAGAAAGAATGAGAGAAAGGAAAATGGAAACATTTATTGTAAACAACATTCTCCTGCACTTTATCTACCAAATGGAGGAGAATAAGCGATAGCAATTAGGTGTGTGACCCTGGGCAAGTCATTAATCCTTATTTACCTCAGTTCCCTGTCTGTAAAAATGAGCTAGAGAAGAAAATAGCAAAACACTTCAGGATCTTTCTCAAGAAAATGTAGAAATAGACATGGCTGAACAACAATAAAAAGAAGAAGGTTGGTGTGATTATAGGCAGCAGAGAAGCATGTAGGAGATAGGGAGAGTTTAAAGATTAAGATGAAAGAGTAAGGATGATGGAGAAGGGAAGATGGATCTAACTTTAAGTAGGAGTAGGAAAGACATGTAGTGGTAGGTAGGATTTTAGATGAATTCTGAAAGAACCCCAAAATACACCCACATATGTATAAATATGTATATATGTAACATACACACACACACACACACACACACATATATATATAATATAAATTAACTTGCTTTGACAAGCTGAAAGGTCACCTCCTGACGTTAGATAGCAGTAAAAGAGGAAATAGAACTAGAAGACAACTAGATGATGAAATATGAAGAGAAGGGTAGAAGGAATTCTCTGTGAAAGGTCCAATTTTTCAGTGAAATATGAAAACAATGTTGAAAAGATAGGGAAAGAAAAGCCAGAGAGGAGAGATGAAAAAGTTTTAAAAAGTTGCTCTTATTAGTAGCATAAATGGATTTCTTTCCTTTTTTGAAGGCTCAGTAGAGATTTGTAAACATAAAGTTGTAGTGGACCCTATCAGTTCAGTTTTGACACTTTCTCCAACTTACTTCAGTAGCATATAAATAGGAGTGACAATTGGAAGATAGGAGTAATAAGGTTGGAGTGTAGCAAGGAAAAGTCAGTGATAAGTATGGGGTCAAGAAAGTTGAGGACAGAGGATTGTGTGTGGACTGGTTCACCAAGAGATCAAGATTGGGAAGGGAGGAGAGTGTAACCAGTTCAGGAGTAACAGCCTGGTAAATAACTAAGAGGCAGAAGGCTTGTAACAACTAAGTGGTACAATGGATAGAGAATACTTGGAATGTGGAAGATGCAGCTTCCTTCAAATCTGACTTTAGACATTTACTAGATATGTGACATTTGACAAGTCAATTAATTTTGTTTGCCTCAATTTCCTCAAAAGTCAAATGAGCTAGAGAAAAAAATGGCAAAGTACTCCAGTATCTTTGCCAAGAAAACCCTAAATGATGTCACAGAAAGTCAGACGCAACTGAAAAATAAGAGGGATTGGAGACCATGCTATGAATAGGGAATTTTTAAGGTACAGGAATATGGAATGACAAAAAGGAATTATGATGAAATTAAGTAATTTCAGAGTTTATGAACAGAGAAGTGAAACATGCATAAGTAATGATTAAGGGTATGATCATCTCTTGTGTGGTAAGGTTAGAAGGAGTAGGTTATGTGAAATGAGCAAACTGAAAAACTGGAAACTTAGGGTGTTTGAGAGAGTCTCTACTTATATGTTGAAATCCACTCGTATGAAATCAGGAGTAGGAAAGGAAAGGAAGACTGTAAGCTAGGCACTGACGAATAAAGGAAAGTGTCCTGGAGATTGGTAAGTAGTAGCTACCAGGATCTTAATTGGATCATAAATGTGGATTTAATGAACTTAAGAAGAGGAAAGACTGAGTGATGGTTGCAGAGGGAAAGTATGGAAGTGACAATATGGACCAAGGAGCATGCACTAGAGAGAGAGCCAGGATTTAGGATTTGAGGCTTAAGGAAGGAAAAAGTTTAAAATAAAAGCAAGTTTATAACCACTGAAGCAGGAATTGCTGAAAATAGTGGAAGGGATAGGTAAATGTAGAGTGAGACATTATAGGGGAAATTAGGTTGAAGAAGATGGGAGGCGGATAGTTCCAGATATTATACAGGGTTTGTGTAATGTCAATTAGGGATTCAGAATCACTGTCAGGATGAGAATATGCTAACCATTGAGGAATGAGTGCAGATATGTTTTGATACCCAGTGAGTTTGTGGAGGCAGGGTATTTCAGAGGATAAGCTGAAGAAGGAACAATAGGAATGGATCTTCCCTCCATTTATCTTAAAGAAGCTTGTTCTATTTTATGCTAGTTTTAATTGGTTTTCCTTGAATAAAGTCTAAATCTATCTCTCTGTAAATGTCACATTGCTCCTAGTTATAACTTCTGTGCCAAGAAGACCAAATCATTCTTCCAAAGTTGTGCCATAATTCCCTGTCTCAGTTTCCCTTAATTGTTCTGACTCAATTTCCCTGAATTATTCTGCCTCAGTCTACCTAGTGGTAGTCTACGTAGTGATCCTTCTTGGCCGTTAGGATTGAGATAATTAGGGCTAGGAGCTCTGGCCACTTAGCATTCCAAAGAGTCATAAAACTCCAGATGGCTTATCTCCAATGTTTGGGCATATTTTTCTGGTCTCAGACTCTGTCTCCCAGCTCTTTATCAGAATTTATAATCCTTCCTCTGTAACCCAAACCTGTCAGAACTGAATTTATGGTTCTTTCCTGGAACTTCTATCCCTCAGTGCTCTACTTCTCCTTCTGCCTTTGTTTCCCTGCGTCAGAGTCCTATACCAGTCTTTGGAGCCCCTCACTGCATGGGCTGGATGCTTCGAGACAAAAGTCTTATCCAGACCCATTATTTTGGATTCTAAACCCTATGCTGTATACTTTGAGATCCAGACAGCTGGCTAATATGGCTGCCAGTCTAAACTCTCCACTAAGATCAGTAAACTATTAATAATCTCTAATTCTCTATACTGCCTCAGTTTTTCTGAGCATTACATCAATTACCTGAAGATACCATTAAATGCACCCCTATAATCCCCTGTGGACATGTTTGCAAAATTCTCATAGTCTCCTGGCTAAGTATCTTCATTTTTTTTTCAAATTTTTTCCCAAAAATACATGTTTAATCTCAAGGTCCTTCACAATCCTAGTTACCCTTCTGCAAACTGGCCAATGTCTTTCCTGAAATGTCATATCCAGAACTAAAAAGAATACTCAAAATGTAGTCTGACCAAGGAAGACTGATGTGAACCCTCAACTAGCTTATTCTCAGGAACTGCTGAAATGAGCATCATAATCAGATAAATTCTCCAAACTATCCTATTTAGAATAATAGGAACTGAAACTCTTCTCATTCAGCCTGTATTGTCTCAATGATGTAAGGTAAAACTCTTAAATAGACCCATTTTGTCCATAACCTTTTGGCAAGAAATGTGAGGGACCAAACTCTGGGAGAGTCTAACAATTAGAGTTCTTGGAGAGTTTTAGACACTAAAATCTAGGGTTTCAATTAGCAGGCTAACAGCATTCAGGGTTGTAAAATGTGAGAGATAAGGAAGAAACTAAAATAAACAAGGTATTGTTATTTAGGGAAGGAAATAGGTAAGAAATCAAGGTACAGTTTTTACAAAAAGACAAATAAGAAGTCAGAATGTCAATTTTGCTGTAGACAAATAAGTTGCAAGAGATGAAGTTTTATTGCTCTATAACCCTAACTTGATATACAGTTTTAAGTAGATCCTGGGCTTTGACCTATCAAATAGACCCTAACAATAGACCATGTCTCTAGCAGCAGTCTAGTATCCAAGTGGATCCTAGTGAGGAGCAAGCTGACCTTGTGGAGTTGTCTTGTACAGAGAGAACCATCCTGTACTGGCCCCTAGTATTAACCTTATACAATCTGGAGGTTAAGCTATAGATGTCAACTCACAAACCTATTTTGTATAAACAGAATGACCTTGACCATCAGTTGATTTATTGACATACACAATTAGCATAATTAGCAGACCTTGTTTAGTGTTTCCTTTCTTATAAAAAGTCCCACCTTCTCTCTTGTTAATAGCAAGTTTATTAGGAACTTTGTCCACTTTATAGTGTTACAAAACACTTTATAGTGTTACAAAACACTTTATAGTGTTTCCCTTGACCTGGAGATGGTTTGAGTTTGTGAATTCATTTTGGACAACTACCCACCTTCATGACTTGTACCTCATCATGACTTATCAAACAAGCAATCTTCCCAGTTATTAATATCTTGCTCCCTAAATTACCTTTAACATATTTTATATATACTTATTTCATGTATAAAATGTACACATATTAACTCTCTCTATAGAGTATAGCTTCATTGAAGGCAGAGTTTGATTTTTGTCCTTTTATCTATTCTGAGATTAACAGTCCCAGGGATAGTAGGCACTTAATGAAATGCTTATTAGTTGCTTGATTGATGAGTTGGAAGTACACAAATGCAAATATTTGCATTTAAGATAATAGGGTCATACTCTTTTCTTTTCTTTTTTTAATTATAATTTTTTTTATTAAAAGCTTTTTATTTACAAAACATATGAGTGATTTTTCTACATTGACCTTTGCAAAACTTTTTTTTTGTTCCAAGCTTTTCCCCTCCTTCCCCCACCCCCACCCCTAGATGACAGGTAATCTAATACATCCTAAATATGTTAAATTATATGACAAATCCAATACATGTATACATATCTATACAGTTATCTTACTGCACAAGAAACATCAGATCTAGAAAGAGTAGAAAAAAAACAACCTAAGAAGGAAAACAAAATGCATGGAAATATTCACAGAAAGCATTAAAATGCTGTGTTGTGGTCCACACTCAGTTCCCACAGGCCTCTCTCTGGATGTATACAACTATCTTCATCGCTGAACAATAGGAACTGGTTTGAATCACATCATTGTTTTTTTTTTATTATTAAAGCTTTTTATTTGTATAAAATATGTATGGGTAGTTTCCCAGCATTGATCTTTACAAAGCTTTCCATTACAAATTTTACCCCCAGTCCCCTCCCCTCCCCTAGATGGCAGGAAGTCCACTACATGTTAATAATATTGAAATACTTGACAAGTTGTGCAAAAAAAATCATATCTACAAGAAAAAAAAAGAAAATCAGAGAAAGGCAACACAATGCAAGCAAACATCAATAGAGAGCATGAAAATGTTATGTTGTGGTCCATATTTCATATCCCTCTCTCTGGGTATCTATGGTTTCCTTCAGTGAACAATTAGAACTGGTTTGAGACAATTCTTTCTTGCAGAGAGAGCCATGTCCATCAGAATTGATCGTCATGTAATATTGTTGTTGCCATGTATAATGATCTCCTGGTTCTGCTCATTTCACTCAGCATCAGTTCATACAAGTCTCTCCAGCATAAAAATGCTGATGATTTATGTGGATTAATTTTGAATCCTGCAACTTTGCTAAAGTTGTGAATTGTTTCTAGTAGTTTTTTAGTTGAGTCTCTAGGGTTCTCTAAGTATACCATCATGTCATCTGCAAAGAGTGATAATTTTGGTTTCTTCATTACCTACTCTGATTCCTTTTATCTCTTTTCCTTCTCTTATTGCTAAAGCTAACATTTCTAATACAATATTAAATAGTAATGGTGATAGTGGGCAGCCTTGTTGCATTCCTGATCTTACTGGGAATGGTTTTAGTTTGTCTCCATTACATATGATGCTTGCTGATGGTTTTAAATAGATGCTACTGATCATTTTAAGGAAAAGCCCATTTATTCCTATACTCTCTAGTGTTTTTAATATGAAAGGGTGTTGGATTTTATCAAATGCTTTTTCTGCATCTATTGAGATAATCATATGGTTTTGTTAGTTTGGTTATTAATATAATTATTAATATAATTAATTATGCTGATAGTTTTCCTAATATTGAACCAGCTCTGCATCCCTGGTATAAATCCTACTTGGTCATAGTGTACTATCCTGGGGATGACTTTCTGTAATCTCATGCTAATATGTTATTTAAAATTTTTGCATCAATATTCATTAGGGAAATTGGTCTATAGTTTTCTTTCTCTGCTTTCCCCCTACCTCGTTTAGCTATCGGCACCATATCTGTATCACAGAAGGAATTTTGTAGTACACCTTCTTTCTCTATATTTTCAAATAGTTTATATAGTATTTGATTTGATTGTTCTTTGAATGTTTGGTAGAATTCACAAGTAAATCCATCTGGCCCTGGAGATTTTTTCTTAGGGAGTTGGTTAATAGCTTGTTCTATTTCTTTTTCTGATATGGGGCTATTTAAATAATTTATATCCTCTTCTGTTAACCTGGGCAATCTATATTTTTGTAGATATTCCTCCATTTCATCTAGATTATCAAATTTACTGGCATAAAGTTGGGCAAAGTAACTCCTAATTATTGCTCTAATTTCCTCTTCATTGGAGGAAAGTTCTCCCTTATCATTCTAGAGACTAACAATTTGATTTTCCTCTTTCCTTTTTCTTATCAAATTAACTAAAGGCTTATCTATTTTGTTGGTTTTTTCATAGAACCAACTCTTA
>JAJPUD010007060.1:88428-115778 GCA_023553655.1 Myrmecobius fasciatus
CTTCCAAATTACAGGTTTTTCAGCTCATTATCTTCTCTGGAGAACTAAGAATGGGATAGTTGAATTATTGTACACAGACTTGAGATTCTTAGTGGTCAGTCCTACTCTGTTCTATCCTTTTTTTCCCCTTACATAATACCAAATCCCTTTTCCACACTTTTGCAGGATAGAGTCTGGAGTTAATTTCAAGAACTTTTCAGTGACCATTTGCAATTAATGATGTGGAAGCTTCTCTGGGCATTTAGTACTGGCAAGTGTCCAAGGCTCATCATTAACACACACTGAAGCAATCAAACTTAATTATCATGTTTTTAAAAAAATATTAATCATATTGGTGATGGTGAGGGATTCTGTAAACAATTAGGTAAAGTGGAGACTTGTGATTTAAATGAAAATAATGCAAATACTGTCCAAAATTAGCCCTTGTAATTTACAAGCAACTTGTATCCTTGACTTTAAATACAATCCTTAGGTCTTTTTATTCTTAGAGCTAATGTATTTGGAATGTTTTTAGGAAATGAATCTTGTCCTTGAGCTCAGAGAGCTAGGATGGTGCTCTTATCATAAATCCACATAAAATAATGACCCATCAAGGAAGCCTGAGGGCTAGTGAGATAAGCAAGAGGAAAATCAGGAGAAAGCAACATCTTGAAAACTGAGAAGAAAATATTTAGTAGGAGCATCAGTGGCATAAAAATGCCAAAAGTTATAGAGAAATCAAAAGAAAGGAAGATTGAGTAGAGGTCTTTAGATTTAATCATTATGAAATAATAGTCATTTCCAAGTTTTTAATCTCAAAGAAACCAAAGAAGGAGGATGGGAAAGAGGGAAAAACAAAAACAAACCCAAAACAAATTTCAAAATTCTCTGAGAACAGAGCCACAATCTTAAACAAAGTCCTCAATTTTTAAAAGAAAGAAGATTACAGACTATGGTAACTATAAGAGAGTGAGCTGATTTTGTTACTAGAAAAAAATTCAGAATAAATCAGAGAGATTGAAAACTATTTTCCTCCTCAATTAACTACTTCTCTCCTTATCTAAATTTCATTCATTTTGCTCAGGCAAAAAAAAAGATGATTAATAAATATATGGTAATAAAAATAGAAAAGAAAGCAATGGTTAATTAAAAAAACTAGCCTGGTTTCACCAAGAATAGGTCATATCAGACTAATTTTATTTCATTTTCCACTACAATAGAAGACTAGGGGAGTGCCATTGATAGTTTACTAAGATTTCATCAATGTATCAAAAATCTGATAAAATACCTCAGAATATTTTCAAGGAAAAGACTGGGGCAGGAATATAATTGGATAGATCTGACCCTTGTTGAGGAATCTGAAAGATGCATCAATGACAATTTGGCAAGTGATCAATAGAAGGACCTTGGAATCTGTACTTAATCCTGAGCTGGCTGGCATTTTTCTAAATGTCTTGGAGAGAGGCACAGGTGGTATACTTCTCAAAATTTCAAAGGATTCAAACCCAGGAGAGATAACTAACATACTGAATGACAGAATAAAGAATCATAAAACTTTTTATTGGCTAATGGACTTGACTAACTCTAATAGAATGATATAGAATAGATATACATATGAAGTTTTACATTTTGGTTAAAAAAATCTATTGGGCAAGAATAGGACTGGGGAAACATGATTTGACAACATATCCAAAAAAGAGTTTTAGTAGGCAGCATAAATTTAAAATGAAACAATAGTAGCAGGCAAAAAAACAAACAAACAACTAATTGATCTCTTTTTAAATTTTTTTCTCCTTTTTATTTTTTAAATTTATTTTGAAATTTATCTATCCTATTATTCCTTTTTCACTAAGGAAATTAAAAAATAAAACAAGTTCTTCTCTATATATTTATATAACTTGGTCAAATAATTTCCTTATTAGCCTTGTTAGAAAAGATGTGTATTTTTCTTGATTTTAAGTTCATCACTTTACTTTCAGGAGGTCAAATGAGATAATATTCATAAAAATTTCTAGCACAGTCTGGCACATCGTAGGTGTGATATAAATGCTTATCCTCTTTCCTTTCCCCATTCACCAGTCATTTTCAAGATTGTTTTTAATTAGAATGCCCATAAAGTTGAGCAGGAACAAAAAAAATTAAATGAAAAGGACAAAAGTCCTGGTTCACATTCTTGTCTTTTGTATGTATATCTGCCAGCAACAAAGGCTTTCACCTTTCACTTTTCTCTCCTCTGGAGAAGGTACAGAGATAAAGATTCTTTACAAAATGCAAAGGGTAATGACAAAGTAGAAAGAATTATTCATGAGATCTGGGTCATAGTTCTTCAACTAACACGAAGTTACAGCATTGGGTAAGCCACATTTTCTTTCTAGCCATTAGTTTCCTAAAAAAATGAGACTAGAGGATTCCTGAGATTTCTTGAAGTTCTAACACTGATTCTATGGTCCAAGGCCTATGGAATATAAAGGGACATGCCAAACTAACTCTCATCTCAAATAACTCAAAAATCCAGGAAAAAATGTTATTTTCTCCCAAAAGCTGTTTTCTCTTAGATGCTTCAGCTTCAAGCTGCTCCTCCAATAAATAGTACTGGGAATAGTTAGTGTGGCTTGACTTTTGTTTATCTGAGCCATTACTGCATTCCTGGTAAGAAGATAAAAAACCAAATCACTCAGGAATAGCATCCTCCCTTCTGGTTTTTACACTTAAAAAATGCACAAAAGCACAATTTCTTGTCTTTACCCAAGTTGCTCTCCAGTGGCTCCAACTTTCCACTTACAAATCAGCTTCCATGTTCTGTTTCCACACCTGTAGTGACAGTTTAATTGTAATTTTCACAGCTCTGGGTCCCTCTGTCATCTCAACATTCAGGGAAAAAAGAAAGGAGAGAGCTTTTCATTTGCTGAGCTGCTGTCCAGGAATCATAGATTCTGAAAGCCATGTAGTTAATCCATTTGTGAATAAAATCTACAATGTACCCACCATATGAAGAAAAACTTAAGGTAATCTATTCTCCTTTTGGGTTACTCTGTCATGATAAGAACTATAGATAGTAAATCAGTACCCTTGCTAAACTTAAATCTTCCAAATCATTTAGCATCTAAAATCATAGAGGAAATCATAAAGGAAAAATTGTTAATATACAAGAAGACATAGACAGTATTACAATGAAGACTTTCATGTTTCTCTGTCAGTTTTGACCAAATTTCACAGAAGGAAAAATAAAGAAAAATATGGCAAATGCAAAGTGAAAGTATTAAAGAATATATGTATTTCCTAGCATCATAGGCAACTTTAAAAAGCTGACTATGTATTAGGGCACAGAAATATTGTAAATAAGTGCAAAAAGACAGAAATAGTAAAAACCCAGTTTACAAAACATAACCCACTAAAATGGCAATCTTTTTTTCAAAGACTACAAATAAAAGATAAAGACTTAAAATAATACAATTCTAAATAATATTGTCATAAAAGAAAAATTCATAGACAATTAAAAATTATGTGAGAGAAAATGATGTTGAAAAAACATACTGAAATTGCAAAGCTGTATCTAAAGATCTTATGTGAAATTAAGCATGTATATAAGATATATATATATATGTACATATACATATATATGTATACATATATATACTATGCATATATAAACAAAACACCAAAGGAGAGGATTAATGAGCTAAATTTAAAATTTAAATTAAAAATTAGAAAACCAACAAAATCAGAATGAGTACAAAATAAGAGATATTGAAAATTAGAAGGAAAATGGATAAAAACAAAATCACTACAGAAATGTTAAAACCAAACTTTATTTTTATTTATTTTTTATTAAAACTTTTTATTTTACAAAGCATATGAGTAATTTTTCAACATTGACCTTTGCAAAAATTTTTTGTTCCAATATTTTCCCCTCCTTTCCCCCATCCCCTCCTCTAGATGGTAGGTAGTCTAATACATGTTAAATATATTAAAAATATATGATAAATCCAATATATGTATACATATCTATACAGTTATCTTACTGCATAAGAAAAATATGATCTAGAAAGAGGGAAAAAACACAACCTAAGAAGGAAAACAAAATGCAAGCAAACATTCACAGAAAACTATATGGAAACTTCCTGATAAGAGTTAACAGGGAAAAAATACAAATGGTTGTTTGGTCTACATGATTTCATGTGCATTAGGAGCACTTAGCCCAAGTGACTCCATATTGGAGTCCTATTGTTATAATTATAACATTAAAAAAAAAGCTATAGCATAAATGTATGTAGTTAAAATTATCACAGATAAGCATTTAATTAAATAGGAACAACCTAATTAATCAAAGAGAAGTTTGATTATGTTGCTGTATGCCTTATATATGTCTCGTATAAAAAAATGACAACCTAATTCAGAAAAGCATATTAGAGCATTTGGAAGCCTAGAGGAGGGTATAATTCTATCCAAGCCCATGAGTTAGAATCATTTTCTGTGAGGTAAGAGAGGAGAATATCCTCTATCTTCATCTCTGCTCCCTTACCTCTAGAAGAGGATCTTTTGAACTTCAAAATATCAGATAATTTAGACTTGTCATCATCATCTTTGTAATGTCCCAAGTATAACTGATGAAGGCATTTGTGCTATCATTGAAAAAAAATAGAAATACTTAAGAAAAGAAGTTTAGGACTCTAAAAGAAGCTTTGCAGAAAGTTATCATATATCCAAGAATAACCAAATGAAGGTTCCTTAAAGGGGAGAAAAAACACTTTAAGAAAAAAAGAGATGATTTCCAAGAGGTGTGCGCCACTCCCTTTGTCACATAAGATTTAAGCTTGAGTCTCCATTCTTCTGCACTCTATACACTAGTATCATTGCCTAATCTTAGTTTCAGGAAATATTTATACAAAAAGTTGTTATTGTGCTATCTTAGTAAATATTGGTTTCTAAAAAAAACAAATTTGATTTATATGGTTAATTGATATCAACTAAAGAACACTAGTTGGGCTTCATGAAGAATAGGGCTAGAAAACCTTCCTCGCAGTTCTTTAGAATCTCTCAGAACCCTGAGGAGAGACAATAATATAGCCTATGGAAACTTTCTCACTTAGCCTGAATTCAAGTTGGGATAATAGTCCTATGGGCTGTGCTATAACATCTCCCCCCCCCCCCCAGGGAAGTGTTTATATTCTAGTGATGAAGAAACAAGTGACCTTTAGATTCCTAGTATCTTCAAAAGGCCCTGAGCTAAATAAAACATAAGATATGGGAATAGTTTTATCTTGTTTTTAGAATTTATCATGGTGAGAAAAGGGGAGGAGAAAAAGGAGGAAATTAACTTGTATGATTGGACCATATGAGATAAATATATAAACATGCAGGAATGAAAGGGTATATTATTAATCTGACTTTTATCTGAAGCAAACAAAGGAGAATGGTATACACTGGTACCCACCACATAGAGACATACACACACAGACACAGATACATAGTGGTGTAAACATACATTAATCACAAAAGGAAATTATGCATTCAACTAAAAAAGAGCTAGAAAGAAAAAAAATCTCTCAAATACCAAATTGGAAAGTTTGCATAGCAAAAAAGAGATTGATGGTAATTGAAAGAAACTAATGCAGATAAAATTCGAAGAGAAACAGAAAACTGCAAAAAAAATTTATGTCTAAGGGTTCTGCTAAAAAGCTTCATTTCTAAAATATATAGAGAAAGGACTCAATTTTATAAGAATACAAGCCATTCTCTAATTGATAAATGGTGAAAGGATATGAAATGCTCTAAATCAGTATTGATCAGAGAAATGCAAATTAAGACAACTCTGAGGTACCATTATGTACCTCTCAGATTGATTAAAATGACAAGAAAAAATAATGATGAATGTTGGAAGGGATGTGTTCATTATTACATTGTTGGTGGAGTTGTGAACTGATCCAATCATTCTGGAGAGGAATATGGAATTATGCCCAAAGGGCCATCAAATTGCACTTCCTTTGAGCCAGCAGTGTCTCTACTGAGCCTGTATCATACAGCAACAAGAAGATTATATAATGGTCAATTCTGATGGACATGGCTCTTTTCAACAGTGAGGTAATTTAAGTCAGTTCCAAAGAACTTGTGATGGAGAGAGCCATCTGCACCCAGAGAGAGGATTGAGTGTGGATCACAAGAGAGTATTTGCACTTTTTGTTGTTGTTGTTTGCTTGCTTTTTGTTTTTTCTCATTTTCTCCCTTTTTTATCTGATTTTTCTTGTGCAGCATGATAATTGTGGAAATATATAGAGAAGAATCGCACATGTTTTACATATATTGGATTATTTGCCAACTAAGGGAGGGGGTGGGAGGAAGGGAAGGAGAAAAAAATTTGGAACACAAAGTTTTGCAAGAGTTATTATTGAAAACTATGCATATATTTTGAAAAGAAAAACTTTAAAAAAATAATTGGAAACAAAGAAAAATGATGAATTAAGGGGTTGATATTTTTTGAGGGAAAATTAATAATCTGATTAAAAACAAGAGAGGGAAATGAAATTATTATAGAAAGAGTAATTTAAAACAATTTAAAATGAAATAAAGGAAATTAGAAAAAAATGTTTTGCTCGAATGTGCCAAGAAAGCTAATATCAAATGTTTGGATATTTAAAGAAATGTTGAGTATATAGAGTAGCAGAGCATTAAAAAGAGAATTGGAATGCACCACTAATTTTGATAAAAGTGTGGAAAAGAGGTGTGGGGAGTAGAGGGTATAGAGGATGGGGGAACTGGTGGTGAACAGCTTTGTAGTATCCTATGTATGTAGCAAGGAACCTAATTATTTTTTGACTAAAATAATGATGACCAAATACTATATATTTGCATAAGATACTTAATCTGAATATTGAGATTCTTTAAGAAAGGACCTTTGGATAGATCATTAGGAAGACACAGAGTAGAAGAGAGATAGAGAAAGAATGTACCTCTCCTGGGTAAAATCATTCTCTTACTCTCTGCAAAGGTGGGCCAGATCTCATCATATCATATATCACATCCTATTCTATCCTATCCTATCATATCATAGCTTATATCGCTACCATATGTATCTTGCATGAATGACCTAATTTCAGAAAAAGAAATTGAACAAGAAATAAGAGAACTCCCAAAGTGGAAAAAAAGGAGAATCTCAAGGACTTGGTAGCAATTTCTATATTGTTTTCAATTTTGAGATCTTTTGGATGTCATTTGGATGATGCCAGGAGAAATTTCCTAACATTTAGAGCTATTCAAAAGAAAGTTTTGCTTGGAGAGGTAGTGTTTTTCCTCTTATTGTAGATTTTCCAGGAAAAGTTAGATGTGTTAGAGATCTTACAGAGGGAAGTTCTTTTTAGATATAGGTTGACCTCAGAGATCCATTTCAACTGTGAGAGTCTATGATTTTTACTTTGCACATCTGTATTAATCATTTCTATTGTGCCCTAAACTGCAAATGACAATCCATGTATTTCACTAACTGAAGCACATTGAATAGAAAATAAAACCACTCTCCCTGAAGCCATTTCTGACACTAATGTATGCATGTTTATCAATACCTTCACATTCCACTAGAAAGATGTTTCTAAAACTGTTTCCAAGGCAGGTGACAGGAAGTTGTACTTGTGTATCCAGATGGATTTGTCTGATAACTACTTTGCAAATACTGATCAATTGGGATTGAATGAGATTAGGTGTAAGGTTGAGAAAATTTGGTTTTAGAGCATTTCTGATTGCCATATATTAGGAATGGCATTTTGAAAATTTCTGGATATGAGTCTTTCATACTTTAGATGGTATATAGACTATGAATTCAATCATTCACTCAGAAAATGTTTATTGAGTACCTATGAGCAGGACAATAAGCAAGGTGCTGTGGGAGATACAAAAGTAAACAAAATATGACTATAAGATTGCAGTGTTTCACATAATCATAGAATTTAAGAGTTGGAGAGGAATTCATCAATTTCATCTATGTATATAAAAGGAATATCCATATAACTTACCTAGCAAGAGGTCAGTCAGCCTCTACTTGAAATAACTCATCACCATTTAAAGCATTCTACTTTTTTTTAAAGCTCTATTGGGATGTTTTTCTTGCATTGAGCCAGACTTTTTTTTCCCTTGATGCAATTGGAGGTAAGTGACTTGCCCAAGGTCACACAGCTAGGATGTGTTAAATGTCTGAGGCCAGATTTGAACTCAGGTCTTCCTGACTTCAGGGCTGGTGCTCTATCCACTTTGCCACCTAGCTGCCCCGAGCCTAACTTTTCTTCTTTGCAACTCTTATCTTCAATTCATCCTCTGGGGTCACACAGAAAAAATGTAGTGTCTCTTTCACATGACAGCCTTTAAAATACTTGAGCACATCTATCATATCTTCACTTTGTTCATATCCTAATTCCTTATTCTCATCCCTTTCAATATTCCCCCTCTAAAATTCTAACCAAACATCGTCTACTCCTTCCACACTACCCTCTTGGAATGGCTGATGTAACAGCCATTGTAAATGGTAAAGTCAATAAACCTCCCTTCATCGTAAGTCTTTTCCTCTTTCACTCATTCCATCTTGTAGCTAAACTTTGCTCCCCACTGATGACACAGGCTTCCTGGTTACTATTTTCAGTTCTTGCAATACTTCACTCATTATCCTAAAGTGATGGTTCTTTGCATATTTGTATTAATCATTGCCCAAGATAGAAGAATTGAAATAATATTTGTTCCCCATTGCTATTTCAAGGTTCTCTCCCTACTTCTATCACTTGGTAATCTTCCCTTTGAGGTCCATGCCATTCCTATCTATTACCCAATCAAAATCTTGGTAGCTGTTGTTAAGCCACTGTCATTCCTTTCTCCATGAATTCAATAACTGCATTACAAAAATTTTATCTCCTTTCCAACAACTAACCTTATACTAGAAGACTTCAACATACATATTGAATCTCCCTCACATATCCTAAACATGTGGTCCTTCCATCCCACCTCAGCCACAGATTAACCCCCTCATTTGACTATAATCTATTGGCTTTCGATATTCCCCTTTGTCTTTCACATTCTAGTGATTCTTAACTATTGTAGATTGGGCAAACAATTAAAAAAAACATCAGAAAATTGAAAACAAAAAAACTTCATAAATTAAGCTAGCACCTGGTTAAAATACAAATAGACAAAGAGACAAAAGGAAATCTAATTTTTTAAACTAAAGAGAAAAAAATATAGTAAAAATGAAAAAGAGTTCAGAACAAGTTGTGTGGGATAAAAATAGGATTCCCAATTCAAAATCATTACTCAGAGATCTCTCAAAGTGAAGATTAAAAGTTTATTTGAATTTCGAGAAATTCTCTGAGTCAATCTCCTCCAGGCCTTGCCAAGGAGAGGAAGGGATGCCCTCCCCCCTTTCACCTGAGCCCATACTTATAGAGAAAGAAAGGGAGGCCCACTCCCAGGACCTCAGAACAAAGCATTTCCCACCCACTCAAGGCCTGCTGATATCAACCAGACCCTTTTTCAAATCAGCAAATAGCAGACAGGTTCTGGTCTGTCTTTGATGTTCTAAAAAGCCATAATTTATCTCTCTTACTGCAGTGAAAAACCCTATCAATCTCTCACAATCATTACTCTGAGAAGTCCTCAGTTTCCCATCTCATTCAAATCCCTCCTCTTTTTCAGTATATGAGGACTTCTCATCTTCATTACAATCCTTGCAACATAATCTCTATTGGACTCAAGATCGTTGTCCAAAACAAGTTGAAACATTCCCAACATAACACACAATTCATCAGTCCCCTCCCAAAATTAGTGAGTCCTTGTTGTTAAGCATAATTTCAGTCCTTTCTTTGCAGCATTCACAAGTCCTTTTGACTCAAGCAGTCAGTCACATTGTCCTCCTTTCAGACATGGATCAAGATGCAGTCTCAGGGTTGATATTTGTGCGCCACAGATCCTAAAGATAGAATCTAAGCAATGAGTCCTTTAGCAAGTTGTAAGACATATTTTCTAATGAACAAATGCTTACTTCCTTTCCCTCCCTGAGGATAAGGGTGTCCATACAAAAACTCTGACAGGTTGACAATCCAATGGCTCCCCCAGTGTTTAGTTCTAATCCTAATAGGGCTAATAATAACTATGTTTCTGACTGCTAATCCAGTGGACTGTCTCTTGATCTCGACCTTGCCTGAGCCTGAAGAGGAAGGATGCCAAGGAGTATGAAACTCCAGGAAATCTCTAAAGCTCAGGCCAGGGACAGAAGGATCCTAGCAGTGAACTCTGACTGCTGGGGCTCTCCTCCTGTTTTTGTTTCTTAATCAGCCAGGTGATAGCCCCAGACTTCAAAAGTCTTCCCAGGAAAGGACTATCAATTCAGCACTGACAGGCTGGGTGTATGGAGGAAGGCATGAATTCTGATAAGTCTGGAGAGAAGCTGGGAGACATTCAGTCTGAAGCCAAAAGATAAGGGGTATGTCTAGGTATTTGAAATGGACCATTTTGGCTCTTCGAAAATGCTAGCCCAATTATTCCTGATGGTCAGGAAGTGGGGGAGGGGTTGTTATCATCAACCACCCTCAGTTCTCCTTCTTTCAAATTTCTTTACCCCAACATACATCCTCCACTAGGGCATCTATGACCCAGACTTTTAGGCTGATCTCTCCCCAGTAGTAACTATCATCCATCCTCCACCATTTAGAACCAACACTCACATTAGTGGAAGTTTTCAGGAACCACTTTAGTTATTCCTGAACTTTGCTACATCTTGAACTCTAATGATTAACTGTTGTATAAGCAAGCAGTGACAGGACATTGCCCTCAGAACAATGAGCAGGAATCAGAGACCCGCTCCCACCAACTGGAAACCCAGTTATCCTAGAACAGATTGGCATCCGGTAGCCATAGAATTCCAGCACTGTGGAGGCCTGAGGCCTCAGGGCTCTTGTCACACCATACCCACCTCAACCAGTTCAGACCCATTTGGGACAAAAGGACGAAGGTCTCATCTTCTGGAGCTGCTTCAGGCTGACAAGGGGCGAGGCTAGATCTAGTGGGGTCTGACTGAAGAGGGCAGATAGCTGGTGCTCGTGGTGGCTGCAGCCGGTGCTGAGTGTCAGAATCAGGTCTCAGGTGACTCAGGTTGCCCAAGTGGTTGGAATTTCATTTCTCAGAGTCTGAAAGAAGCAACTCTCACAAATACATTAAAAACATACAAGGACTAAAACTGAGCAAAAGAGAAAGAATATACAAAAGTGACCAGATACTAGAAACCCACCCAGAAAAGGACCAAGGGGAGGATGAGGCTATCACAAATGCCTCTTGTCCAAATAACCTTCCCTAGGATAAATACCAAAATGTTTTCCCCAAATTCTGCTTTTCTTTCCTCAAAGGAATAGGTGTAATGGACAAAATTTTCTCTTCCAGAAAAAGCCCTAAATTCTCACAAGGAAAAGCTTTCACACAATTAGTGCGGATGTTAATACAACAAAAAGCAGTTTGAAGCCTCAAGAGAGGCACATTTGCCGGCCTTTCAAAATTTACTTGCCTGGGAGCTATATGAGGGAATGAAGGAGTTAGGTTGGGGGTTAAAGTTGCTATGGTCCTGGGCAAACAATCAGCAACATGGGCAGCTGATCTGTAAGCCTGCTTCATTTAAAAGAAACAACAAAGCTCTCTAGATTCATGGACAGCTGGCAGTAATCATTTTCTCTGCATTAAATTGTTTGGCTATCAAAAATCCTCTTTCCTTCCATATAGCACCACAATCATGCAAAACATGAAAAATGCATTTAATAGGTAAGCAAAGGTGTCTAAGATTGGGGTCCAGAGACCTGACAACCTAGCCCTGCCTTCCATCAACATACAATATCTACTCTTCTCACACAAAAGGGAAGTTTCTTCATCTATAAAGAAACTCTAGCCCCAGAAGGATGTTATAGCAGCAGCCAGAGTCCTACAGAGCTGGACTGCCAATTAAAATATATACTTTATTGCATTTTATATCTTCCACTGACCACTTTCTCTGATTTCCACTTTCTTTGATTACAGAAATTTGCTATAAGAGAAAATCAGGGACTTGATATTTAAATAGTAACAGAACTGGTCCTTCAGGTCTCAACCTGAAAACAGGATAAAGCATCTTTATAACAGCTTACTTAGGTAACTGTCTTAATTTTTAATAACTCCACTTTAAGACACACTCAGGAATAATCAGGTGGGTTCTCACCACTGGGGAAACTGAATCAGAATAATCCCACCTTTAGCAGAGATGAAGATTGTTCTTCTAGTTCATTCCCAGACACTAACTTCTACCTGCAATGATTGCTTCTCAGTAGCCCATATGGCATACTCGTTTCAGATGGTGGATCACTGGCTTGACGATCTTTCAGACAATCATACCTGAATTTAAAACTCCAAACAAATATCAATTGCAGCCCCAAGAGATTTTATCTCCTATAGCAATTCTCATTAATCAAAGCCTCAGATGAATCTAACTCAAATATCTCAGTGAATCTTTTATTAAAAGATTCAACCTAAAAGGTCACAGCTTATACAGCTTATCTTTCATATCATATCTAAGTAGATGGTTTTAAGTTCAACATTACAGGTCATTTTGCTTTTAGAATACCCAATATATAGAACAATTCCAAATTGCATATTATCTATAACAGAAACATTCAAAAAGGCGCAAAAACTATTATTCTCAGAGTCCCCCTAGACAATGAATACAATTTTAAGATGACTCAATACAATCAATTAAAACTCATACAGAATATCCCAATTCCACATAAAAGGATTTTTCAGATTTAACATTAATAATTTCTTTTTAAGAATGGAGAAATTATTAAATCAACTTCCTCCAATTGAGGAATCCGTACAGCCTTTTTGGAAACAGCCCCAAACCCATCAGATCAGATTGCATGTAAGTGTAGGCTGTTCCTTTAAACAATATAATCAATTGATATTTCAATCAGCCAAGAGCTGCAGTTCATTCAAAAGTGGCTATACCAAACTTAATGGGGGAGGGGAATTAGATTGTCACCTGAGAAGGCTCTTCCCACGTGGTTGCCCTTTCCATGTGGCCACCCTTCCCTCACTCCACATGGCATTTTTCTCAACCACACATGCTTCCTGACTTCCACTTCTCAAAGCTAACTTTTTAGGGTGCCACTACCCCAAAATCTTATCTGCCAGCCAAAGGTAAATCCCAATCTCAGAAAGACATCTCCCTTCTATATCTCCCTTTCCTTTTCCATTTCTCTTAATCCCAGATGCTAATTGCTTCTTTATCTCTTAAAGAAAGGAGGTAAGTTAAACCTTTACCTTTAAAGCCAAAAGGTTCCTACCTGTCTCTCCCTCTCCCAGGAAATCATCCAAACCCGCAAACCAATCTTTCTTATCTCATTTCTTCTATGTATTTATATTTTTCCTTTTCCTTTTTCCTTTTAACTTTTTAACTTGACTCTTCTCCATCTCCACCTGATTCAAAACTTTAAACTCTTTAAGATTCACAACATAGTGAATAGTTAAATAACCCCATAAAGCTCACACACATGTTCAGCATGACAAACTTTAAAGCATAACTTAAAATGCTTACAAATTACCCAAAATATCTTTCAGAAGATAACCTAAATTACCAGAACTTTTAAAACAAACTATTATTAAACAAATCAAATACAGCTTTTAGAAATTTCTCTCAATAATAAAAAGCCAATTATTCAAACAAATTCCTGAGATCTCATAACCAGAATATACAGATTTAACATGCACAAAGCAACAATATTATTTTCCAAAATTCAGAATATAAAACTAAGTTCCCCAAAATTCAATAGACCAATAAACCAAAAAGGACATTGTTTTTTCCACTTAAGTAAATTTTCTAAAATCCCAATTAAACGTTGCAAACAAACTGAATTACCATTCGGTTATATATACACATATAAAAACTATAATACATACATATATATATATATAACTATATATATAATATAACCATATAACATACATATAACTATATATATATATATATATATATATATATATATACATACACACACACAGGCACACTTACATTTAAACTGATTCCCAGAAACTTTCCCCCAAGTTTTAAAAGTTAATCTGCATCATTTCCCTTTGTTTTCTCTCTTACCTCCCCAGGCAGAGCAGCTTCTTGAATTAGATAAGACTTCATTGCTCTCTCCCTCTCTCTCTGCCAGAATTTTAAAAAAAAGCTAAACTTTTGCTCTCTTCCTTTTTCTTTCAAATTAGCACAAATAGATTACAATTTTTAAGCACAAATTGAAAAATCACAAGCATTTATGACAAGCACCAACACGGAAACAATCCCAATATAAAACTACTCTTCACTAAACTGACTGGGCATAGTTTCTTTCTCTCTCCCAGGCTTTGAGTCCCTGCTGCAGTCAGGGAATGGGAAGGAGGATGAAAGAAACCATCTTTGCTCTATCTTCACTCTCTAGTGACCAATTGTCAAACTCCCCAACTATTATTCTAATGGATTTTCCTGAAGTTCCAAACTTGGCCAGAGTTGGACCCATGGGAAAGTCTCTCTTTTTCAAATTAATTCCCTCTATTATAGACATTGGGTCCCAGAAACCAAACTGTGTGGAGACACTCCCATAGTTCTCCATTACTGATAGATTCTAAGTATCTTCAAGTACCTTGGCTTTTCCTCTGATAATTCAGTCTGTACACTCAAGTTGCCTGTGGTGCTAGGAGGTGGAAGTACAAAAGAATCCCAGGGTTGGGGTGAGATATTCTCTGTCCACTCCCTTGCCACCTATTCGGCTTGGCTCACTCAGCCAGGCCTTCATCCCCTGAAGCCAGAGATTTGCAAAACTCCAATTTCTCTGAATTGAAGGAACTTTTCCCTATTCAGGTCTAATTAACTCCACCCTGATCTTGTAGCAGCAATGCTCTCCCATTCTCTTTACCTATTCCCCTTTCAGTTAGCTAACTTATCTCAAGTCCTCAGCCAATTCCCTAATTTCGGCTATTCTCTGATCTAGATCCAGGCCTTTTAACACTCACTGCACTTCAATCTCTCCATAGACTGCACTTCAGTCTCTCAGTAAAGAGTTACCTCTTTACAAATGGCCACCTAAGAGCTTTTCAGAAAACTTTTCCAAAAACACACCTTAATTTAGGAGAGCTATTCTCTTAGGCCTTCCAGGCCACCAATGATTCCCAAACTTTCTGAGGCTTACCTTAAGTTGTGCACGCAAGATTTCCTGGCCATGAACTCAATTCAACTTACACACACCAGACTTACACACACCAGGCTCAGGCCTTCCAGGCTGCCAATGATCTTACTTCTGCTTCTATCTTCACTGAGAATCTCCCATCGGGTGCTTTTGCTTAGTAGAGAGGAGATTGGTGTCGGTTTTCGGAGACCGGGACAAAAGGTCCCTCGGCGCCATTATGTCTCTGAAATCGAGCAACAATCATTCCCTTACTAGGCCTTTATCCCGGACGAGCCCCCAAAACTGTGTGGGATAAAAATGCGATTCCCTATTCAAAATCATTACTCAGACATCTCTCAAAGTGAAGATTAGAAGTTTATCTGAATTTCTCGAAATTCTCTGGGACAGTCATTCTCCTCTGGGCCTCACCAAGGAGAGGAAGGAATGCCCTCCCCCCTCTCACTTGAGCCCACACTTATTGAAAGAGAAAGGGAGGTCCCCTCCCAGGACCTGCCAATCTCCAGAACAAAGCACTTCCTGCCCACTGAAGGCCTGCTGATATCAACCAGACCCTTTTTCAAATCAGCAAATAGCAGACAGGTTCTGATCTGCCTTTGATGTTCTAAAAAGCCACAATTTATCTCTCTTCCTGCAATAGGATCCCCAATGAAAAACCCTACCAATCCCTCACAATCATTACTCTGAGAAGTCCTCAGTTTCCTATCTCATTCAAAGTGAAGATGAAAAGAAAGAAACTATTAGAAATTGTTTTGCCCAATTATATGCCAACACGCCTAATAACAGATCAAATACATGGCTATTTACAAAAACACAAGATATCCAAATTAATAGGCCAAGAGAGATGTTATTTGAAGAATTCCATATCAGAAAAAAATGAAGATGCCATATATCAATTCCAAAAGGAAAAAATATCATAAGTTAAAAAATGAGTTCTGTCAAAATATCTAAAAGGTATTAATTCAAATATTGCATAAATATTATTTTTACAAAAATAAGGAAAGAAGTTCTTCCAAAATCTAAAATATAAATTTATTCTTGATACTTAAATCAAAGGAAGCCAAAAAAGTTAACAAAGATATGAACTTTTATAGGGAAATATCTGTTCCTCTATACAGAATACTATCTCCTCATATAATGAATGTTGGTACAGAAATATTAAGTAAAATACTGGCAAAGAAGCTTCACAAGAAGCATTAAGAAATTATAAAATATTTAATCAACAATTACCAGGTTATATTTATCTCAGAAATGAATTGCTTTAAAGCAAAGAAAACTATACATATAATTGACAAAATCAGTGACAAAAAGACTATAATCCTGTAATAGATGTTGAAACAAGTCTTTTGACAAAATCCAATAATCATTTATGTTTAGAGTAGAAAGAATAGAAATGAATGAATTCTTCCTCATTATACAAAGTGATATCTATTTAATATTCATAACTAATATTATATGTTAACTGGAGAACTTTACTGTTGTGTTTTGCTGAGGCAATTAGGGTTAACTAACTTTTCCAGGGTCACACAGCTAGGAAATATCAAGTGTCTGAGGGCACATTTGAACTCAGGTCCTCCTGACTTCAGGGTCAGTGCTCTATCCACTGTGCAATCTAGCTGCCCCAAGTGGAGAACTTTTCAATAAAAGAAAAAGGATAAAATGGAAGTGTCTATTAGCACCACTAAAATTTGGCATTCTAGAAACAGTAGCTGTATTAATGAGACAAAAATTATATAAATTATATATAAATTAAATAAATTATATATAAACAGAGGGGAAATAAAAATAAAATGATAGCTTTTCGAAGATGGGTTTATCTAATGAATTCCAAAGAATCAACTAAAATACTTGTTTTGGAAGATGCACTAGACTGAGGACAGAACTAGTAGCAATGGGTAAGAGTTTTAAGGAGTAACACAGACTCAATGAAGGAAAAATGTTTTAGCAATCAGAACTTTCAAATGTGGAATTCCTTATTTTGAGTGGTGTTGAGTTACCTTTTCTTAGAATTCTTCAAAAAGACTGAATGGCTCTTTGTTAGCATGTTACGAATATTCCTTTTGTATACATAGATGACTAATGAAGTCCTTTCCTATTCTTAAATTAAATGCTAGAATCTTATAAGATATATAAATTATATATATTATATATATAAGATATATATTTATATAAAATATAAAATATTAATTGAAATAACATAACTTCAGCACAGTTACAGAATATAAAATAAGCCCATAAATCATTACCATTTCTCTCTCCATAAAAATATAGAAGAAAATTAAAGGAAATTCCATTAAAAATAAAAACAGAATATAGAAAATATTTAGCAGTCTGCCTACCAACAAACATATAGAAATATCAATACAAGTACAAAATAATTGGAAAATTATTATGTTGCGCTCTAATATAATAAAATAAAAACTATGATATTCCCCCAAACTCCTTTCTTATTAAGTGCTATTAACCTACCTAATGATTATTTTACAGTAAGAAAAAAAAAGAAAAAAAATTATTCAAAGGAACAAAAATTCTAGGATATCAAAAGAAATAATGAAAAAAAGTGGAACCAAAAAAAACCTAGCAGTATTAGATTTCACATTATATTCTACAAAACAGTAATCTTTAAAACTAGATACATAAAAAATAAAGCCAAACAATTAGCATTGTTTTATAAACATCTTAGGGTAATTAAATTTTAAAAAATCTTATATAAAGATAAGCTCCAAATGAACTCAAAATTTGATTCAAAAAACTGTATCATCAACAAATTAGAGCACCATGGGAGCAAATAACTTTCACAGCTATATGATGAATGAAGAGTTCATGAGAAAATAATGAATAGAGAACAACACAGGAGAGAAAATGCACAATTTTGTTATATATAGAATTAAGATTTTGTACAAGCCAGATGAATTTCATTTTTATTAGAAGGAAATAGTTAATGGAAAAAAAACTGGTAAAAATTTCTTTGATAAAGATCTCATATCCAAGATAATTGAAGACTGACTTTAAATGACAAGAACAAGAATAACTACCCAAAAGATAAATGTTAAGAGGATATGAATGCAGTTTTTGAAAGAAGAAATCCAAGCCATTTTCAGCCTTATGAAGAAGTTTTTAAAATAATTAATAATATGGAAATGCAAATGAAAATAACTCAGATTTTTACCTCACACACAACCATCAGATTTGCAAAACTGATGAAATGGGAAAATTAAAGCTGTAGAAGAGACTTCAAGAAAAGTTATGGAATTGTGAATTTTACCTGCCATTTTGTAATTTCAAACTATGTCTCCAAATACATTAAATTGTGCATGATTTTGATTAATGATATCAATATTCAGCCTATACCCCCAAAAGATTAATTAAAAAAGTTAAAAAAAAGTATGTGTAAAGATCTATAATTATTTTTGTTGAATCAAAAAACTGGAAGTTAAGAAGGGAGTGATCATCAATTGTGGGATGGATGAACAAACCATAATATATGAATATAATGGAACATTATTGACCCATGAAAAATGACCAAAGGAATGGTCTCCAAAAAACTTGCAAGGTTTTTTGTGTATGGATCCAGAACAAAGTAAGCTTGACTCAGTGTGTGGGACATTCATACCCTTACTCCAAATGACTACTCAGAGGTGAAAGTGAAAAACAGAAAAGTATTTAATTTAGAATTTCATGAAATCTGGGCGGTCCATCATCCCTTAAGCAAAAGGGAAGTATTAGGAGGGAGAAGGCCACTGTCCAGTATATTCTTGTGATTTTTATACAATCCAGAAAAAGAAAGTCCCAAGCCCATCCCCCTTTTCCATTACATACATTCTGATTAGTTATATATGCTTTACTTTCCTTATTTAGGAACTGTAAAGTTGACCTCCCCTTACCACAAGATTCCCCAGAAAACTGAAACTTAGGCCCTCAGACCTTGCTTAATATAGTCAATAGTTGTTAAAAGTCTTCACTTTGATTGTTACACTGAGGAAGACAGTTTTTAAAAATTAATAAAATAATATCGACAGTTTAAAGACAAATCACTTTGAGTTGTTAAGAACTCTATCAATGCAATGACCAACCATAATTCTAGGAGAAAGATGATGAATATTGTTATCCATCTCCTGATAGTTTTTATTGTATTATACTTTAAATGTGAAAAGAGAATTAGGAAGGAGAGAAGACATTAAATACAAGCAACTAATAGAAAAGAAAAATAATAATTAAAGTGTTTGTTTTTAATGAACAAGAGAACAGAATAAAGGCCAACACAGCTTTGGAAATTAGAGGTTGGTAAGGGTAGAACCAAAATAATGGAGAAAAGGCAGTGACTCACTTGAACTCTCTTCAAAACCCCACTGAATACTTTTTAATAATGCTATAAAACAATTCCTAAAATGCTAAAACCCACAAAAAGATGACTAGAAATGACTCTAGTCAAAGATTGGTATCCAGCTCCAGTGAAAACCGAAAGTGTGAATCCGAAATGAATACCTGAGGGCAGGAAGAAGATATGCTTTGCAATCTTTGTTTATTAATCTGAGCCCTAGGATTTATATACTCTTTAAACTAATGTTACATTAACAACAACTACCTCCAGGTGTCGCTATATAACTTCCAGGGTTAATGCATGGACCATACTTTGATATTTCAACTCACCTTAACTGCTATAACAAGCTATCTATTTTAACAAAGTCATCAATAACAGAAATTATCAATAGAAAAGGTATTTGTCAAAACAGAAATTATCAATAGCAAAGGCATTTGTCAAAACAGAGTCATAAATAGCATAGTTGTGCTGCCTTGTTCCTGTCACATGAATTCTCCATCAAGATTATTCTAAATTTATCCTGAGTATGTCTTTCAAAAATTAAGGGAGGTGGTGAGCCAATACTTTGAATTGTTCAGCAGCTTTCACGTAATGCCTGGAGCAGATTCTTTCTATACATGAACTTATTCAATACTGGCCCTCTACAAAAGACAACTTAGAAGATCAGCAGGGAAGGTCTATCATACAGGGAAGGTGAGAGTTGAGCACAGTCCAGCACAGACTGTGTCAGTACTGGCCAGGCTCCAGTAAATCAGGAGCAAGCTATAGGAGCTACTGAATCAGTAGTGGCAACAACTGCTTCCAGAGCTCTTAGCCCATAGATAGTAAGAAGATTGAACAACTAATAAGAAGATTATAGGGGTCTCTTTGTTAGCACTGGGGGCAGGACTCTGTTGCTTTGTCCATATTTAGATCTGGGTTACAGTTCCTGGTGGCAGTCACAGGGCAAGGAAAAATATTAAGATACAGAGTTTGCAGTCACAGTGGATCACGGACTCTAGTCACAATTCAAGGATAGGAAAGCGTGCTTGTGGTAATTCACAAATCAAATCAGAGGGCAAAAGAATAGTAATTGCACCTCTTCTTTTATCATACTACTTTGGAAGAACTGAAAACTTACAGGTCTCTAGAAGCATCTCTGAAAACAATTACACAAACTTTTGAAGCTTGGGACAATGTGCCCTCTATCCTGGAAGCAGAATTTTATTTAACAAAGGAGTTAAAAGTCAAGAAATAAACTGGGAAAATGAGCAAACAACATAAAAATATGCTGACCATAGAACATTGCTATGGTGACAAGGAAGATCAATATACATATTCAGAAGATAACAAAGTCAAAGCACCAAAATCCAAAGATTTTAAGAAAAATATGAATTGATCAAAGGCAAGAGAAAAACTCAAAAAGGATTTTGAAAATCAAGTAAGAGAAGTACAAAAACATTTGGGTAGAGAAATGAGCCTGATAAAGGAGAGACCCTGATAAAGGGGAAATGGCATCTTAAAAACAGACTACACCAAATGGAAAAAGAGGTACAAATGACATTGAGAAGAATACTTTGAAAAGCAGAATTGGTCAAATGGAAAAAAAGGCACAAAAATTCCTTGAAAAAAGAAGAAAAGAAAGGGAGGGAGAGAGGGAGGAAGGAAGAAAATAAGAAAGGAAAAAAAAATTGAAGAAAAAACAATGGGTCTACAATCAGAAGAGCTGAATTTAGATTCTGCCCCTGATGCTTATGACCTTGGGCAAATTCTTTATTTTTTTCTGGGCCTCAGAATTCCTGAAAGAATCAAATTAGATTGTCTCTGAGGTCCCCGTTTAGCTCTGGAGCTATGATATCATGAAGACCAAATAAATCCAATAGTAAGTGTATTCTATTTATTAGTTTGTTAATGTATTTTTTTGGCATAACCTCACTTTAACAGCATTAGTTTTACAATTGTCATTTTATTAACATAGTTCTTAATTATTTTTTCTTTGAACTTCTCTGTTTAGAAAATTTTTGTTGGTTCCATTTAATTTTATATCTTTTGTTTGTGTTCATGGAAGTGATAGTTGATATAGAGTTTCATAGTGTTATTGTCTATAAAGGATGTACTTACTATTTCTACATTTTTATATTTATATTCACTATTTCTGTGGTCTAACATGGTCAATTTTTGTAAAATTTGGTGCTGAAAGTTATGTATATTCTTTAGTAGTTCCATTTAGAATATTGTTAAGTCATTTAGCTCTAGGTTTTCTAGCAATTTGTTCAATTTTATATTCCCCTTTTTATTTATTTTTCTGTTTATTTTCTACAAAATTCTGAGAGGAATAGCAATTTCTCTTACTGTATTTCT
Source organism: Myrmecobius fasciatus (assembly GCA_023553655.1). Classification (NCBI taxonomy): domain Eukaryota; kingdom Metazoa; phylum Chordata; class Mammalia; order Dasyuromorphia; family Myrmecobiidae; genus Myrmecobius; species Myrmecobius fasciatus. The sequence continues at coordinate 110,272 of JAJPUD010007060.1, forward strand.
GTCTTTTTATTATAAGCACTTTATGAATTTAGATTCTAAAACAATTTGAATGCATCTACAAGAACAAAAGGACAAAAATATTAATTAAGAAATGCAAAGGAAGGTGGCCTAGCAGTACCAGACCTAAAACTCTTTTTGAAAGCAACAATTATCAGAAACACAGAGTAATGGCTAAAAAATAGAGTGGTGGCTCAGTGGAATAAGTTAGAAACACATAACACTCCCCAAGCTCCAGCTCCTGGAATAAGAACTCTCTATTTAAAAAAAAATTGCTGGGAAAACTGGAAAATATGTCAGAAACTCAGCCTAGATACATCTACCAAAATAAGATCAAAATGGATTACATGATTTGAGCATAAAGGGTGATACTATAAGAAAATTAGGAGAAGAAGAGATAATTTACCTATCATATCTTTTAAAAAAGGGAAGAATTTATGACCAAAGAAGAACTAGAGAACATTATGAAACACAACATGGACAACTTTGATAACATAAATTAAAAAGTTTTTACAAAACAAAATCAATGCAAACGAGATAAAAAGGGAAGTAAAAAGGTGGGAGGAGAGGGGGAAGATTTACAGGCAGTGTTTCTGATAAAGACTTCATTTCTTTCTTTTTTAAATTAAAGCTTTTGGTTTTCAAAACATATGCATGGAGACTTTTTCAGTATTGAACCTTGTGTTTCAAATTTTTCTCTCCCTTCCCCTACCCTTCACTAGATGCCAAATGTTTCAATATATTTTAAACATGTGCAATTCTACACAGGTTTCCACAATTATTGTGCTGCATGAGAAATATCAACTCAAAAAGGAAAAAAAATAAGAAAAGAAAATGCAAATAAACAACATAAAAAAGTGAAAATATTATTCTGTGGTCCACACCAAGTCCCCACTCTGGGTGCAAATGGCTTTCTTCATCATAAGATCATTGAAACTGGCCTGAATCATCTTATTGTTGAGAAGAGCCATGTCCCTTAGAATTGATCATCATATAATTTTGTTGTTGAGCCTCATTTCTAATACATATATATGTATATATATATATATATATACATAATTTATAAGAATACAAATCATTCTCTAATTGAGAAATGGTCAAAGGATATGAGCAGATAATTTTCAGGTGAGGAAATTAAAGCCATCCCTATTCATATGTAACTAATTAGAAAAATGTAAATTAAAAAACAAAACAAAACCAGCAGACCGGTTTCCTTCATAATTTTCATTAATTCTCTTTCCTTTATCTCTTTTCTAGACTTTTCTTCACTGATTTACAATCCATGAGATTTATTTATTCTTTCTTCAGTCTCTGTATTCCATAAAAGTTTATAAATTGCCTATTTTGACTCATTCTTCTAAATAATTTCCCTTGAAAAAAATCTTGCTTTTTCCTCTTATTTTCTGTTATGCTTTACTCAGTACCAGTCTATGCAGGAGATAGAATGGGTAGAAGTATTGCCACTTAATAGAATTTTTCCTATGTCCATGATCATGTGATGCATTTCTACTTATCCACCAAAGGATACAAAGAAAGATAAAAGACAGTCTCTAGTTTCAAGGAGTTAATTAATAGAGGGGATAAAATGTAATCAGATTATATACAATGATAAATTGGAAATAATCAATACAGGGAAAGTCCTAGAATTAAGAAGGATCAGGAAACTCTTTTTGTAGAAAATAAGATTTTAGCTGAGACTTGAAGGAAGCCAGGGAATCCAGGAGACAAAAAGGAGGATGGAGAGTATTCCAGATAAAAGGGGCAACTAATGAATGATGCTTGCAATCAGGAGATAAAGTTATCTTTTGTGAGGAACAGTGTCACTACATCACAGAATACTTGGACATGTATAAAATACGAGTAATAAGATTAGAAAGATAGGGAGCAGCCAGATTATAGAATGATTTGAACACCACAGGATTTTATATTTGGTTCTGGAAGTGATAAAAAAAATCACTGTAGTTCATTAAGTGTGGGAGGAAGGTGAGACTTGCACTTTAGGAAGATCACTTTGCTAGATGACTGGGGGATCTGTTAGAGTGGGGAGAGACTTGCAGCAGCAGCAGATTATTATTATAGTTCAGGCATAAGGTGATGAGGGCATGCACCATTGTGATCACATCAAAAGATGTGAAATAAAATTGACAGATCTAGGCAGAAAATTGGAAATGGGGAATGACAGAATGAGGAAGCAAGAATAATAACTAGGTTTTGAGAATAGGCAAGGGGGAGAATAGTAATATCTTTGACAATAATAATAAAGAAGAGAGTAGGTTTCTAGGTGACAGATGATGGATTTAAGATGTCTATGAGGCAAAGAGACATGTCCAATAGGTCATTAGAGATGTAAGACAGCAGAATAGATAGGGTGAGATTGAAGATAAGTGAAAGATTCTCTTTTTTTTCCTGACTCTTTTCTCTTTGATATTAGATCCCCCAAATACTATACCTCAAAGCCTTTCAGCCTTCTCCCAATCAAGAGAATTTTTTTAGCTAGTCTCTATCCCTGCCCCACATCATTTCTGAAATAACCAAACTGGCCTAAGCTGAGTATTAGTCAAGTTCACCCAAGACTGGTGCTGCCCTCTTCACTTATACCTTGTCCTAGCTCCCTAAGTTCTTTAAGTCTGAGGCATTGATGAGATGTAGATGCTAGTGCCCCAAGTAAAGTGGGTTTGTGCTTTCATATATGTCCCCTTCTCCATTATGGTGGGTAGTTGATTGGGCAGAGTTCTCATGGTTGTTACCACAAAATAGTGAAGTAAAGATAGGAGCAGAGTTTGTTGCAAAGACTTAAACTGAAGCAAGAGATTTACTGAGGCAGAATGTGAAAGCTGGCCAAAGATGTGGTGCTAGGTAAATGTTTTAATTAAAGATTTATTAATGAATTAAAATTAGTCTTCTCTAATGTTAATTTATCAGGTTATAGTTGTCAGTGTTCTTGGTATTTTGGATTGTAAAGGAAGCTGCAATTACCTTACTTATTGTTCATGGTAATTATATTGGAAAGTTTTGAGCATTCTTGAAGAAAGGAGATCATGTCTACTTCCCTGTCTTGTTGATTACATGACTTAGAAATTTTGCCTTCCATGTGGATCACAACATATTTTCATGCTTTTTATTAATGTTTTGCTGTCATTTTATTTTCTATCTCATTTTTTCCTTTTTGATCTGATTTTTCTTTTGCAGCAAGATAATTGTATAAATGTGTATGCATATATTGGATTTAAGATACATTTTTACTATGTTTAACATATATTGAATTACTTGCCATCTAGTGAAGAGACAGGGGGAAGGAGGGGAAATTGGAATGCAAAGTTTTGCAAGGGTCAATGTTGAAAAATTATCCACGTATATGTTTTGAAAATAAAAAGCTTAAAAAAAAAAGAAATTTTACCTTCCACATAGCAAATTGACAAAGATGATGGGAATCTTTGGTGTTTTAGGAGTTGTAAAAAGTCTTGCATGATAATACACCATTTATATGAATTGGTCTAGCCAATCTGGATAGAAATAGGAATTATGCAAATAAATAGATTAATCTGTTACTTCCCTCTGGGGCTCCTCTTACTCACTTTTGAGAGTTCATATATGGGTTATTAAAATTTTTATTTCTTGTTTATTAATCTAGATTTTCAAAAATTTTGTAAAGATCTTTCCATTGTATTATCAGTTGAGCAAAAAATTATTTCATTGTCAATTTTTATAAATTTTTTTTTCATTTTCCATGATAAAAATTTTCTCTTCTACTCTTTTTAAAGTTAAAGAAAGATCTAGATGATGATGTCACTATGAAGGGACATGTGAACTAGGAACTGGAAGCAGACTGATTTTGGTTTTCCTTAGCCACCCACCTGCAACTAAGTTATGCTGTCAGAAGAAAACAAAGTTTCTGGACGAACAGGCTTCTGCTGAGATCTCCTGAAGGGCTGAGTAACTAACTCAGGGTCACTGGCAGAAGAGAAGAGGCAGCAACCAATTGGAAAGACAACATGATGGTCTCAAACAATCTACAAAATGTCATCCACAATCCAATGATTCCATATGTTGGTACACTTTCTGAGGAGCTGGGGCCTGGGAAATTGGTGGTTATCCATGGTAATGTGCCCAATGACGCAGATAGGTTCCAGGTGGATTTCCAATGTGGCAGTAGTGTGAAGCCCCGAGCTGATGTGGCTTTCTATTTTAACCCTTGGTTCGAAAGATCAGGCCACATTGTATGCAACACCCTGACAAAGGAGAAATGGAGATGGGAAGAGATCACTTGTGACATGCCATTTGAAAAAGGAAAACTTTTTAAGATAATATTTATGGTACTGAAGGACAAGTTCCAGGGGGCTATAAATGGAAAGCATCTATTGCTCTACAAATATAGAATTAAGCCAGACAAAATAGATACCCTGGGAATTTATGGCAAAATACAAATTGAGTCAATTGAGTTTCCCAATAACGTCTTTAGAAGGAAACCAAGCAATTTCTTTGGGAACTATGAATATGAATGTACAAACATCTCAGGTGTCACAATTTACACTTCCTTATGTTGCACAGTTGAACTCTCCCGGGAAGGCTGGGCAAACCATTGCCATCAAAGGAGAAGCAAAGAAAAATCCAAAGGGAAGTTTTTCTATTGACTTCATAAGCAGCTAGTACAAGGGATATAGTTTTGCATTTGAACTCCCGGCTAAATGCTAAAGTATTTGTAAGAAATTCTTTTCTCTGAGAGCTGGAGAGAAGAAGAAAGAACCATTACACACTTTCCATTCAGCTCAGGGATGTATTTTGAGATGATCATTTACTGTTTTACCAATGAATACAAAGTTGCCATAAATGGAGTCCATGCCTTCAAATACAAATATAGATTTAAGGAACTTGATAAGATCGACACATTGAAGATCAATGGAGATATTGACTTATTAAATATAAAGAGCTGGTAGTTGGAGCCCCAAGAGCAAAATCATAACATGATTTACATGGTATGGACCTTTTTAACACTGCCATTGTGAAATTCCTCTATCGTTGTCCAGTTTCCTTATTTTGTCAAGTTACCTTTCATAATATAAAAACTGAAAAAGTATTTTCAAGAGTTATCCCTAAAACACAGGTTAGACTGGAAGAGGGAGAAGAAATTTGTGGCACAGAGGACATTATAGCTACTATTCGTGTTTTTGGATTCACTCCCCACCAGAGGTTCCTCTTTTACCTCTTTTTTTTCCTATTTGTCCACCTACTCCTCCCCCTTTTTCCTTGATTTTTGTTTAACTGTTGGGGTAATCAGGGTTAAAAAGGATTTCTAAATTCTATTCTAAAAGAATCCAAAACTAGTCTAAACTGAATTATATTTATAAGATTTGGCTTAAAAGTTGCTAAAATCTGATGCTTTAATTTTGACTTTTTATGATGCATATAGAATACATTTAATAACTAATTGCACCAAATTAAAAAAAGAAAGAAAAAAAAAAGTTGTCAACATGTGCATACCCTTTGACCCAGCAGTGTTTCTACTGGGCCTA